>REGO01000330.1:1733810-1754366 GCA_010120015.1 Rhombomys opimus | reverse complement strand
GAAGAGTGAAGCGCGCCGGCGATGGCGGCGGCGGCGGAAGAGGCCGCTGACGTCAACGCCCGCCCTTTTATAGGGCGGCGCCGGTTGGCCGCGTCACGTGACGGCGCGCGCGCTCGCGGCCCGGCGCGCGGGTCCCCGCGGGGGCCGGGCCGGCGCGTGCGCAGAGGCCGCCGCGGCCCTCGGGAGGTGGGGCAGCGGCGCCGAGGCCCGGGCGCGGCCAGCGCGGACCCCGGGCGCGTCCAGCCCGGACCCCGGCCCAGCGCAGCGGGGCCCGCGCGGGCGTCAAAGCTAAGACGCTTCAGAGCGCACCTCTCCGCGTCCACGCGCGGAGACCCAACAGATCTGTGAACAGGGACCTCGACGCTCGGCCCGGGCAGCGGCCGGGACCGAAGTCCAGTTTCCTGGGCCTGAGGTTGTTATGTAATCTGACACCACTGGGCCGGCCCGGGGCCGCAGGCACTGCTTCTGCGAGCCCTTCCCCGTGTTCTCAGGGCACTCTGTGTTGTTTTGGAGACGGTGTCACGAGGCAGCTCAGGCTGGCCCCTCATCACGGCGGTCCAGCCGCTGCCGCCCCAGCGCTGGGCCTTTGTTGTTGAGACAGGGTCTCTGGTAGAATACACTGGCTCTCAGCCCCATACGCCGCGGAGGCTGGCCTTGAACTCCTGATCCGCGCTCTGAGGAACGCAGCAGTAACGGTGATAGCAACGCTGCGTAGCTGTGGCCTAAGCCGTCGATGAGGCAGAGGCAGGCGGATCCGAGTTCGCCTGCTCTACCGACAGATGAGCGCGTGATCTACCTAGGTCCGGGTGGCAGGCAGCTCCACCTGGCAGGAGGCCGGGGAGTAGGGAAATCGAGGCCACCCATCCTTGGCAACGTTCCCCGCCGTCTGGGGCTGCTTAAAACCTGGCCTCAGAGCTGGGCGTGGATGGCGCCCTTCATCCCAGCGCTCGGGAGGCGGAGGCTGGCGGATCTCGGTGAGTTCGAGGCCAGCCAGGGCTACACAGAGAAACGCTGTCTCGGAAAGACCTCGCTTCAAAAACCGAACCAAAGCCGCTGTTTCTTGGCTTTCTGTCACTTGTCTCCCGTCTGTTTCCTCTTTGGACGAGATCTCACTCTGTAGCCCAGACCTCCGGGCCATCCCTCTGCCTCAGCCTCCCCGGCGGGGCGGGGCGGGGCGCAGGCGGGCGGGACCCGGGCGCGCTCCCGGCCACGCCGCGCGCGTCCGGTAGGGGGCGCCGCAGGGCCGCGAGCGCGCTGTCCCCGCCTGACCCTGGCCGCAGCCTGCGCGCGCTGCGGCGTCCATTGTTCCCGGGCGAGCGCCGCGGGCTCCCCCCTCGCCGGGCCGACCTGCACTCCCTCGGCTGAGCCGGGGCACGCATCCTGCCCTGCTGGGCCGGGAGCGAGCCGAGAGCGGCTTCCCGGCCTGCAATGCGGAAAGCTCTAAACGACCCGGTTCCGGCCTCCCTCCCTGCTGGTTTCCTTAATCCCTGACCTCTGCGTGCCCAAGAGGGGACGCTGAGCCGGTGTCGGTGGACTGACACCCGAGGAGTGACGGGCCGGAGGACTCAGCTCCAAGGCCGCCTACAAATGGGGTCGTGACTCCATGCCTTTTCCTTTTCCTTATTTTTTTTTTTTTACCCGACCAGCGCATGCGCCCTCTGGTCGGGAGCGCCCTGATTTATTTTTCTGGAAGAACACAGAGCTCCCCGAAGTGTCAGAGACGCCTCACAGCTTTCCAGGGAGAGTGGGGTCTTGTAATAGGACGGGGCCAATGTTGTCAAAGAGGTTCAGGGGGCCAGGTAGCGGCCAGGGTGCAGAGCACGCCCCTGGCCCGTGAGAAGGGAGCCCGGGGGCCCGGCCACGCAGGCTCCTAGACTGGCCTTGGCCTCGCAAGCCTGTCTTCCCCCAGGCTGGAGACTGGAGGAGCGGGTTCGAAAGGTTAGCCTTAGCCAAACCTGAGTTCAAGACCACCCTGGCTACACTGAGACTTTGTTTCAGAAGGCAAAACTAAAGAGGGGATTGAAAAACGGAGGGTGGGGGATGGCTCAGAGGTTAAGAGCACCGGCTGCTCTCCCAGAGGTCCTGACTTGAATTCCCAGCAACAGCATGGTGGCTCACAACCATCTATAAGGAGAGCTGGTGCCCTCTTCTGATGGGTAGGCATGCACGCAGGCACAACCATGTGTACAAAATAAATAAAATCTTCTTTTAAAAAAATGATCAAAAATATGTAAAAGAAGGAAAGAAAAGCCAGGCCCCCAACCGCAGAAAAGACACAGGGAGTTGAGGCAGACGAGGCTGGACCAGCCTGCCATCTCAAAGCTTTCAAAGGTAAGGCAGGAGGATTGTGGGAAATTCCTAGGCGACCTGGGCTTCCCAGCGATACCGAGTATCAAAAATGAATCAAGACGGCGAGATCGCTGAGGAAAAACGCAGTCACACGAGCCTGATGACCTGACATTGCCCCCAAAACCATGGTGCATAGAGAATGCCGCTCCAGACACTCCTCTGACCCACACGTGCCCCGCGGCGCAGACATCAAGCACACATTAACCGGACTGGGCTCTGAGCACTGGGGTGACACCACAGACCCCGGTCCGTCAGCCCTGCGCGGGTGGAGGCAGGTGATCGGGCGGCTCCAGGTCAGACTGAGCTGCAGATGACCCCCCGCTCAAAAAAGCAGTAACTTCGTTTTTGTTGTTTGTTTTCGAGACGGGGTCTCTCTACATAGCCCTGGCTGGCCTGAAACTCACGATGTAGACCAGGCTGGCCTCGGACCTGCCTGCTTTTGACTCGCAGCTGCTAGGATCAAAGGTGCGGGCTATGACACCTGGTAAAAATAAAATTTATTTGAGAAAAATTCTGAAATGGGGGTCCCACTGGGTAGCCCAGGCTGGCCCGGAACCACATTCTCCCCGCTTCTGTGTCCCTAGGGTTTGGGTTAAAGGCCTCTGACGCTAGCGGGACTGAGTAATTACATTTTATTTAGGAAAGGGGGTTAAATTGCTCTCCGGGATTGGCCTTACCGGCTAATTTTAAGGGGCTAGATAAAGTGGGGAGGAGAATAGGGCAATGCTCAGGGCTCTGGCACGGGGCAGGGGCGCAGCACCTAAGATCTGCAGAGGCTGCAGCCATAAGATCACACTCGGGACCTGCAGTCATCGGTTGAGGCCTGAGCTGGGCGCAGAGCAGGGGCTCCGGGGAAAGCCGCAGGGAGGTGCCACTGCGCGTGCGCGACAAGGGCAGGGCGCGTGCGGCAGCGGACCCTGCTGGCCACGCGTCCCAACTGCTTGCTGATTTGATCAGACAAGTTGTGAATTTTAAATTCTGTTTCTGCTGTGATGTGCCGTGTTGGCTTGGAAAAGGTACTGAAAGTCTCCGGGCCTTAGGGTGAATAATGGACTATTTTATGCGATACTTGTAAGCATAAGGAAGAGTGGCGTTGGGGCCCAGAGGGCAGAGGGCTAGCCTCGCGGGCACCGAGCTGTTCACAGCACCACACACCAGGCATCGTGCCGCCTGTGTCGCCACTGCGGAGACCCAAGGCAGGGGGATCCGGAATGCAGCCTGGGCTACATGAGACCCTCGCTAACATCACAAGAGAAACAAAAAAGCAAGCAAACAGAGAAATCACAAGGCTTGAGTCACAGCTCCATGAAAACCTGTGTTCAAATCCCAGTTCCCGCGTAGAAGGCTGGGTGTGATGGCCCTCGCTGAACCTGGAGTTCTCCTGTGAGGCTAAGCCAGCTGACCACTGATCCTTAGGGATCCAATTACCACTTTCCTCAAGGGAAAAAAAAAAAAAGTGAAAGAAGACTTCTCCATACACGGTGACTGCACACCCACTCTCACACGCATGTGCACACCACATAGAAAAGAGCCATACAGTAAAAAAAAAAAAATAGGTGAAAAGAAATTAAGGCACAGCTGGGCACCAGGGAGATACCACTGGACAGGAGGCCGCAGTACACAAGGTCCGGGTTGGAATCCCAGCCCCCATTTCAGGCAGCTCACAGGGGATCCAACGCCCTCTTCTGGACTCGACAGTCACTGCACTCAGGGGCACATGCACAATTAAAAATGGTAAACATAAACCTGGCTGTGGTGGCGCACACCTTTAATCCCAGCACAGATTAAAGGCAGAGGCAGACGGATCTCTGAGTTCAAGGCCAGCCTGGTCTACAGAGTGAGTTCCAGGACAGCCAGGGCTACACAGAGAGACCCTGAGATTAGAAGCGTGTGCCGCCACCTCCTGGCAAATATGTGTGTACATATGTATATGTATATATACAAACACATACATGTATATATAGACCTAGCTGTTTTCAAAAGTCCTTAGGAGACGGTTTCCCTCCTCAAGGTTCAATATTTGGTGTCTCATTCTTGCCTAAGCTGAGAGGGGAGAAAAGAGGAAAGATGCATCCTTCCCGCTATTGGCTGAATTCTGGTCATGTAACAACCAGAGAATACTGGGAAATGTAGTCCACTCTGAAAAGCCACATAACATGGAAATTGGAAGACTGAGGTCGCTGGCGGGAAGTGCTGTTGTCAGGCTGTAATGATGTTAGTGAGCCAGAGAGCTGTTTTCGTGGGGAAAGCGTTTGCCACACACTTGAGTCTGAATCTCTAAACACAAAAAGCCAGGTGTGGCGGCTCCTGTCCTGACCACACGGACGCTGGGACCACGTTTCCACATCACTTGCTGCACAGAACACCATGAGCACCCAGAATAAAAGCCAGGGCACTTCCTGCCGCTGTTTGCTCCCTGGTGTGGGTCCTCACCCACTCCTTACAGGAAGAACTGCCTTGCAAGCTACTTTGCTTTGTCCCTGGACTTTTGGCTTTGTTCTTTTCTCTCTCCTCATCCGTGAGGATTAAAGGCATGCCCCCACACTGCCTGGCTTCTCCCTATGTTGTTGGGTTTGTCTATTTGTTTGTTTCTCTGTGTAGCCCTGTCTGTGCTGAAGTTTGTAGACCAGGCTGGCCCTGAACTCACAGCGATCCACCTGCCTCTCCCTCCCTTCTTCCTATGTTTGGAATGTGACAGGTATAGTATTGTTTCTAACAATTGCAAGACTCTCAAAAAAACAAACAAACAAACAAACAAAAAAACAGCACTAGGAAAGTGCTGAGCCACACCTTTTGCTTGTTGGTTTGTTTTTGAGACAGGGTCTCTCTGTGTAGCCCTGGCTGTCCTGAACTCTCTCTGTAGACCAGGCTGACCTTGAACTCAGAGATCCGTCTGCCTCTGCCTCCCGAGTGCCGGGATTAAAGGTGTGCACTGCCACAGCCAGGTTTACGTTTACCATTTTTAACTGTGCATGTGCCCCTGAGTGCAGTGAGATCCACCTGCCTCTGCCTCCCGAGTGCTGAGATTAAAGTCATGTGCCACCATCCAGCTTTGGCTCACACCTGAGTTCCAGGCCAGCCTGGTCTGCAGAGTGAGTCCAGAACAGCCAAGGATACACAGAGAAACCCTGTCTCAAAAAAATCCAACCAACCAACCAATCAACCACTCATTCAATCAATAAGTGAAAATGAAGCCCACAGTAGCCTGAATGGCCCCTTCTCACTTCTGTTGACCGTGCCCCACCTTACCCTGTAATGGACTCCTCTTATGCTGTGGATTTACAGGAGCAAGATAACTGTGGCTCCCCCACCATCTCAGAGCTACCAGGCTGAGGCAGGTGAATTCCTGACAACGCAAGGCTAGCCTGCTGTAAACACGCAGCTCTAAGCCCAGCAGACTACAGAGATCGAGCCAGGAAGAGAACCCTGACCCAGGGAGTACACTGGGAGTGTGGTGGCCCACACCTTTAATCCTGGGGAGGCTGAGGCAGGTGGATCTCTATGAATTCAACACCAGCCTGGGCTACACAGAGAGACCCTGTCTGAAAAACAAACAAACAAACAAACAAAAAATACAAACAGAAAGGAAAGAAAGAACAAGAAAAGAAAAGAGGAACAGGCCAGAGGAGGTGGGCTAAGTGCCTCATCTATGAGACACTTCGGTGGTTAGGGCAGATTCTGGCAAAGACTCAGGGTCAGTTCCCAACACCCACACAGTTTATAACCATCTCTAGCCAGTTCTGGGGGTTCTGACCTCTGTAGGCAGCACTCACGTACACAAACGTGCAGGAAGAACACACATACACATAAAATAAGTAAATCTTGCTGGAGGCTTTGCCTGGCACATGGAACCTCTGCTTCACCCTCAGGTCAGGGAAATAAGGTGTGGTGATCCACGCCTGTCGTGCTAGCGCGTGGGTGACAGAAAATCAGAAATTCAAGGCTACACTGTGGGTTACTGGGGGATTTCCAGGCAAGCCTGAGCTTCCTGAGACCCAATCTCAGAAGAACACAGTTTTTCCTCTCCATCTTGTGGGGACTGAGGAGCCGCACAGAGCTTTTGCTAGCGAGAGGTCAGGATGGTACAGAGCTAAGAAACTTTTTTTTTTTTTTTTAATGTAGTTAGGACAAGAGGAGGGGTTGAGAGGCTTGCAGAGAAGTGACCTGAATGCTAGCATGCACACACACACACACACGCACCCAAAAGGCACAGGAGGGAAAGAAAAACCTCTTTCTGTGACACAAAGTCTTTATTGCCCAGACTAGCCTCAAACCAGCTGAGGGAAGGGCAGTCTGGGGACTGTGCTCGGCCGCCGTGGGCACGCCGAACGCAGATGGGAGCTGCGGAAGGCCCGCACCTGCCAGCTGCCGCACGCAGGGAGCAGCCGCAGCCGCCCGGCTGCGCTCCGTTCATCCCCAGCCGTTCCTTCCGCCAAAACCCCGGCCTAAGCAGGAGACATCACACGCACCACACGGGCAGCGCCTACTCCTTTAAGAGCCCCCCCCCCACCGTCGCTGGGCGTCACATGGTCCCGCCCCCCTGAAGAGACGGAAGCGGGGGGCGGAGCGTCACACGCCGGGGCGGGGCCTCCACAGCGCCGGGGCGGGTCGAGGGGTGGGCGTGGCCGCCCCGCCCGCCAGGAAGGCCGGGCAGCAGGGTGGGGCTTGCGGGTGGTTGGGAGGCCACAGTGGCGCGTGAGCCGGCTCCGGCGGGCACGGGTGACGGCTCAGGAGCCTCGCCGTCGGGGGTTCGATCCCCGCGACTCACTTGACTCACACGTGGTTGAGGGAGAAAACAACTACAGGAAATCGCCCTCCGAGGTCCTCCTGGGAGACGTGGAGCGCGCCCAGCCGCGCCCGCTCGCCCTCGCCTCCGAGCCTGAGGCTCTGCCTCCGATTCCCCGAGCCCATGCGGTGAAAGATGTAAAAGCCGACGCCCACGAGCGCGCCTGTGTCCCCCAACACACGCGCGCTAAAATAAAAAAGACTACAGGAGAGTGGCGCTGAGCCAACGACAACAGCAGGCAGCCGGGAGGGCTCCTCCCCACGGCGCAAGGCTAGGCAGGGCTTCGACCCCAGCACGCAGGGAGGCAGAGGCAGCTGGGTCTCCGGGAGTTCGAGGCCAGCCTGGGCTACGGAGTGAGCCCAGGACAGCCAGGGCTACGGAGACCGCCTCGGAACGCAAACGCTGATCTGGCTGTCGCAGCGAGTGAATCTGCAGAGGAGGCAGGAAGCCTTGGGGCCAGCGAGAGGGTACAGGGCACGGCGGCTGGCTGTGGCAGCGCGGCGCCTGCTGCCAAGCCCGGCTGGAGGCCCATCCCTGAGATCTCCGTGGTGGAGGGAGAGAAACCACTTTCCTGCGCCGCCCTCTGACTTTCACAGAGGCGCACGCCAAGTGAATAAATAAGCGGGATGTCTCCCCAAAGCCGGCGGAGAGTAGGCGTGCATCCCGCCAGCGGAGGAGAAACGAGGCGGCGGAAAGAGCCGCTACCTCTTTAAGAAGCCAGGCTCCACCCGGAGTGGGCGTGGCGGCGGCCAGCGCCTTGAAAAATAACTACGGGGGCGGGGCTTGGCAGCTGGCCCTTGCGATTGGTCAGATCCTCGGGCGGTGGCGCCGGGGCGCGCATGCGCACGTCGCCTCCTCCCGCCTCTCGGACGCGGGGGCGTGGAGGGAGGGGCCGGCGCTCTCTTTCATTGGCTCTGGCGCAGGCCCCGCCCTCCAGTCGAGCGCCGTCACGTGACGCGACGGCTGGGGCCTCCCGGCGCGGGGGACGCTAGTGGCCAAGATGGCGGCAGAGCTGGTGGAGGCCAAAGTGAGTGAGCGGCGGTGGCTCGGGCCGGGGCGGGCGGCTGTCATGGTGCGGACGGCGTCTCGCAGTGAGCTGGGGGGGCGCGGTGCGGGCTGTGGCGGCGCGGGCTGGCGGTGGTGCGACCAGGACGCGGGCTGAGGCTGCGGGCGGGGGGCGGGGAGACCGGGGGCGGGGTCGCCTGCACCCTCCCGGGCTGTCCCCGCCGTCTGCTGTCACTCCATTACCGACCCGGGCTGGGGTCCCTACCGTGTAGGGACGCGGCTTCCCCGTACAGGCACTGTCCTCTCCTCTGGGACAGCTCCACTGGGACGGAACTGGGGGTCCCCGTGTGGTCTCGCAACCCCAAGGAATGCGGAGAGTGACTTCTCCATAGCGTTTCCAAGGCAACGAGTAGGACTCAGGCCCGGGTGCCCCCATCTTCCCTCCCCTCCAGGCCAGCATGGGGAAGGTTTGCGGGGATTGCCACAAGTCCTCTGATTCTCGGGGCCTGTCTGACACCTCCCACTACTGACTAAGTCAGACTCAGCCCAACTCTGTGTGCCCAGGTTCATTTTGGAGACTCTGAGCCCTAGAGCCCCTCTCCTCGCTTGCCAACCATGGGTTACCTCTTTACTTCACCCTCCAGTGATCCTGTCCCTCTCTGTACCCCCATCTGTAACCTCTACATCCTGGTGAGTCATCTTGTGGGGTTTCGCTGCTCCCCGCCATAGCCCACCAGACCCACCCCGCTTTTTCTTCTCACAGGACATTGATCGAGTCCAGGGGAGGATGGTTCAGGCCTGTGCCCCCCCCCATTTCTGCATTAAGGTACCAGGGCTCTGTCCCTCCACCCAACTTGAGTCCCCATTAAAAGTTCCTGAGGCGAGGCTCAGCAGAGCCTGCATCCAGTGCTGTGCTGTCTCCCAGGCAGGCTGCAGCATACTTGTTGCTCCTGACTTACTGCTGTACCTCAGTGCCCCTCAGGCATCTTTCCACCCTTAAGGGCCTGATTGCCCCCCTCCCATTTCCTTGCTCTCTTGTTACGTGGCTCTTCCCTCCACACTTGGACCCTTAGGGTCATTCTAGAAGCTCTTATTAAAAAGTACCCCTAAGCCAGCTGCAGTGGCGTACACCTGTAATCCCAGCACTGTGAGTTCAAGGCCATCCTGGTCTACAAAGTGAGTACGGGACAGTCAAGGCTAGACAGAGAAACGCTGTCTCAAAAAAACCAAAATAAATACCCCTCTTTTCCCCCATTCACTCACGCCATTTGGGAAATAGAGCTGTGAGAAGAGACATGTGAACTACACAGGTTTGAGGCGCAGTTTTGCTGCTTGAAGTCTTCCTCGCAGCATCCTGGAGCATTGTCGTGAGGCCAAGCCTCTGTCCCCTCCTCCCTCCTCAGCGGCAGGAACTGCGATCTCTTCTCTGCTGTCTTGATCCTTGAAATACAAGCTGATGACCTCTGCTTGACCCTCTGCTGGCTGGACCCCCACCCCCATCTCAGTTTTGTGAACTTGACCCTTCTGTGAAGCTCTGTAATGGTGAACCTTGGCAGCTCCAGAAGGGCTCCCGTCATAACCACTCACAATGCCTTCAGTATGAGGGAGACAGCTCCCGTTTTCCTCCAGTCTGTCACAACAGAGATTTTGTCTTTCGGGGTCCACTGGAGCTCATGGGAGGCAGTCCTGGTGTTTGTGGACCATTCTCCTGAATGGAGAAGTCCTTTCAGCAGGCTTGGGCGAAGCATTCATCCTTTGCCCTGTGTCAGGGATCACCTCAGCTTTCTGAAGAGCCTGGGCTAGTGACACAGTGCAGCCACCTCCATCTGAATCGCTGCTTCCCATCGCGCCCTAAGGTGAAGGCTCCAGAAGCCAGAAACTCGGCCCTGGTAGCCTGTGCCAGGGCGGGAAGTGCACTCCGGGCTAGGATGGAGGCTTCTTCCTGTGCGTCTGTCTGCTGCCTGCTGTCCCTAGCAGGCTGCACAGGCCATGGCAGCTGCTGAGAAACCTGACCCAGACCATATGGCAGTGACCTGGCTGCTGGGATGCTTGCCAGGGTCCTGGGTGATGGACCAGGGCCACAAAGCCCCCTGACTCTGGCTGGACCATCACGGGCTCCCACGTCACTATACTCTCTCCTCAGGCTGAGGGGTTTGGGCTTGTTCTGGTACGAACGTGCTAAGAGTTGTTTGTCCCCGCATGAGGTAGGAAGTCAAGGCCACAGTGGGGGCACCTGAGGGCCTCACAGCCTTGGGTCCCTGGAGAGTTGGGGCTCGTCTGCAGTCCTTCAGAGGTCTGGGAAGTCTGGTAGCCGCAAGGACAAACTCCAGCCCACCCTGTTGTATAAGAGGGCCTTAGTCACGCTGTAGCGCTGGCACCCCAAGTCCCAGGTGTTTTTAGGGCTCCCTGGGCCAGTGCTGTTGGTCACAAGGACCATGTGTCCCAAGTGACCAGGTAGATACCAAATGGGCTGGATCCGTGGGGCTCAGAGCCCTGGCTGGTCAGGTGCCCTTTCTGTGCCATGCAGTCTGCTTTGGGGCTCATGGCCTGGGCCACTGCCCGCATCCTCTCCTGCCACTCAGGCTATACTTCCAGTCTTGTGGAGGCCCCCCCTTCTGCCTCCGCTTTTCACTCAGTCCAGTCCAGCCCCAGGACCCAACATAAGCGGCCCCAGGGCCCGACTGGCCTGTCTCTCAGGGGTGCTTGGTCCTTCCATCTGTGGAGACCTGCCATGCTCAGGTTTCATGAGTGCAGGCGGCCCGCTGAGGGCCCGGGTCGCACTCTGGGATCCCCTGTGCTCTGACTGGTTTCATTGGCCCTGAAGGACCTGCGCATCCTCTTTGTCACAGTGTCCACCAGCTTGGTTTCATGGGCCAGCTATCCCGTGTAGGCCCTGCATGGCTGCTTGGTTTCATGGCCTGCTATTCCCGTGTAGGCCCATTATGCTCCTGGGTACCCTGGTGGCGCCTGGGGGTGCTCTCCGTGGTGCTTGGGGCCTTGCCTGAGACCAGCAGGCCATACCTAGTCTGGGACAGCACTCATAGGAAGCAGGGTAAAGAGGTTCACCGGGCCTTCGGTCCTGACACGGTCTTCTCTGGTAAAGTGAAGCTCAAGCCGGCCCAGCAGGGCGGTCTAAAGAAGATGGCCGAGGACGTGCAGTGCGCCTAGCACTGCCAGGGCGGATGGATGGGGCAGTCCTTCTGTCCCATGGATGCCCCCAGCAGAAGAGGAGACTGGGCCAGGGGGGCGGCTGCGGGGGAGGGGCGGCAGGTGGAGGCTCACGCCCGCCCCTGAGAGCTGCTGTGGTTGCCCTTCGCAGAACATGGTGATGAGCTTCCGCGTGTCAGACCTGCAGATGCTCCTGGGCTTCGTAGGCCGCAGCAAGAGTGGGCTGAAGCACGAGCTGGTGACCAGGGCCCTGCAGCTGGTGCAGTTCGACTGCAGCCCCGAGCTGTTCAAGAAGATCAAAGAGCTGTACGAGACGCGCTACGCCAAGAAGAGCTCCGAGCCGGGCCCGCAGGCGCCGCGGCCCCTGGACCCCCTGGCGCTACACGCCGTGCCCAGGACTCCCCTGTCGGCGCCCACCGTGGACTACCCCGTGCTGTACGGGAAATACTTGAATGGACTGGGGCGCCTGCCCACCAAGGCCCTGAAGCCCGAGGTGCGTCTGGTGAAGCTGCCCTTCTTCAACATGCTGGACGAGCTGCTGAAGCCCACCGAACTGGGTGAGTGCCGGGCGGCGTCCGGGAGGCCCCGCAGCAGCTCAGACCCTGGGCCCCGAGACCAGCCGCCCCATCCCTAGCAGCTTAAAATGGGCCACGGGCAGGCCGTGGCGGCTCGTCCTGGCCATCTCATCACTTGGGGGCTGAGGCAGGAGGATGGTGAGTGCTGGGCTAGGCTGGGCTACAAAGACTGCTTTTTGAAAGGGAAAAGCGCAATGGCTGGGAGTGTGTATCTTGCGCGTGAGCACAGACAGCACTCGCTGGCATGAACGAAGTCCCGGGTGCCATCTGCAGCACCCAGTGCCGGCACAGGCCTCTCATGCCACCACCTAGGCGGCCGAGGCAACAGGATCGCCATGATTTTGAGGCTAGACTGGGCAAATAGACTGATTTACCTATTTACTCATGTATCTGTTTATTTTTGGCTTTTTGAAACAAGATTTCTCTGTGTAGCCTTGGCTGTCCTGGACTTGCTTTGTAGACCAGGCTGGCCTTGAACTCGCAGTGATCCACCTGCATCTCCCTCCCTGAGTGCTGGGATCACAGGCTTGCACCACCACGCCAGGCTTAGACTGAGTTTTAAAAGAAAAAAATCTGGGCATGGTGGCCAGTTCTGGTTATGTCAGCCTTTGAGGAGCAGATGCAGAGGAGCAGTTCAAGGTCATCCTCAGCTACGGAGGGAGTTTAAGGCCAGCCTGGGCTACATGAGACCCTAGCTCATAAAAAGAAAGGCAGATGTAAGTGGGGCTAGCTGTGTTCCAAGCTTTCAGGATCAGGCAGCATAGACCAGTTGGATGCCCGTCCGCTCTGTGGGGGCGTGGATGGCCTCCCGCACTGCGAGTGGCCGCAGAGGCTGCCCTGAGCTGTGCGCCTGAGCAGTGCTGACGGGCAGGAGGTGCTGGCCCTTTAATGGGCCACAGACAGGACCTGAGGCTTTCTCAGGTTCCCAGTGTCCCTAGAGATAGCTCGTCCCCCATTGTCTCTCCTGCCTAAACCCTAGAGGCCAGGCCTTGAGGTGAGCAGTTCCTCTGTCAGTCTACATGATGCTCAGGGCCCTCCCCACCTGTGGCCTGGCATTGGCAGAGACTTCCTTCCATCTCTGCCAGCCACCGTGGGTGGCACCCTTCTACAGTGTAGCACGGCCATGTCCCCCTTTTCCTGGGACTTGGTGGGGGGTGCTGTGTTTAAACTGGAGCTGCTGGAGGGTAGCCCACAGCAGCGCCTCTGCCCTGTGGTGTGATCTGAGGCCCCACCCCCTCGGCTGAGGCTCCGCCCATCAGTGGCTCCATCCTCGCCTCTGACACCCATGGTGCTGCTAGGGGCTCTTGCAGAGCCTTCTGGCCTGCCCACCCTGCCCTTCCTGCCATGCTCCAAGTGCCACAAGCCTGCCTCCCCAGGTTTCCACAGCCCTTGGGATCCTTCGGGCCAAGCTGACTGGGTGCCATTTTGAGGAAGACCCCAGTGCCGGGAGGTTAGCCCCCTGGCCTCCCCGCCTGCATGGCAGGCTTCCTTCCTGCAGAGTAAGCCAGCCGTCACTCCGCCCCACAATGCATCACTGTGCCCCTAGCCCCCAGGGACCCTGGTCACCTGATCTCCGGGAGAGCATGCTCCCCTGTCTATACCAGCAGCTTGAACAAAGAGGTCTAGCCCGCCCTGCCTGCCTCTCCCCCAGGGCACCCCCTTCCCTGGGTCCCCACAGCCTGAAGGGCTACTGGGTCAGAACGCTGATCTACGCCTAAGGCCATAATTCCCTCAAGCTCCAAAACCAGGGTTTCACACGCCTGCCCCACCCTGGCCTTTCCCAGAACGAGCCCCATGAGGCCAGTTCACAGTGGCCAGCCTTGCCCGGACCAGAACAAGCCCCACGATCCTGTAGGCTTCCCCAGAAGAGCCAACCGCTCAGCCTGCGCCAGGCAGACAGACCCATAAATCACCTGAGAGCACCCGGAGGGGGAGGGAGAGAGGGAACCAGAGCAGCTGCAGACCTGGGCCACTGACAGCCATGGAGGGAGGGCTCCTGAGCAGAGAGGGCGAGGGACTCAGCCAAGGACACACAGCAGCCCGAGCTCTTGGCCCCAGGCTGTATCCCGCACCCCTGCTTGGGGGGGTCTGTGTTGCTCTTGCCCATTCCCTGGCTAGGCAGGCCCAAGGTAGGTAACAGTTGCTGACTGCAGCAGAGCTGGCTTAGGTCTGGGGACCTGGGGCCCAGACTCTCCTGTCTGCACCCAGGACACAAGTGACAGTGGAGTAAGACTGGGTAGGGAGGGAGGTGTCGCCTGGTCTGGAGCTGGGTGTCGTCTGTCCCCTACCCCAGGGCTCCATGTCCTCTGAGCAGCTGGAGGGCTTCCTGAGAGAGGTGGTTTCATGCGGGGCTCCTGAGGATCGTCTGGGTGGAATGAGGCCATTGTGGGGCCTGGGTGACCTGAGCTTCTGGTGTTTGGGATGTCGGCCTCTTGCTGTCTGCACAAGTCCATGCTCCCTGGTTGTAGTTCTTGTTTCGTTGATGTAGTTTTTGAGGCAGGGCTCACAGTATTCCAGGCTGTCCCAGAACTCGTCTAGCCTCAGCCCCGTGGTGCTTGCTGTCTCAGAGAGCACTGTGAGAAAGCCCACCGGGGTCTTTCTTCAGGGCCTTTCCATACGGCCCACCTCGACCTCCCGTACCATGACTGTCTCCAAGGACACCCCAGCGCCCAGCCCGGATGGCGCCCGCCATGGCTCCCTTCCAACACTGCCCCTGCCTGCTGTTCCCTTCACCTTTGCATGCTGCTTTCTGTGGTGTTTTGAGGCAGGGGCTCAGGTTGCCCAGGCTGGCCCAACCTGTTACACAGCCAAAAATGACCCTGTTTGTCCCTCCCCACCGCTGGGCTGATAGGTAGGTGCCTTGCTCTCTGATACCACAGCTGGGCCTGGGTGGTACAGGTCACAGATTTTGGGCAGGCCAGTAGTGCAGGTAAGGGGATTGCCCTTGTCTGGTCCTGACCACCCTGGCACGGGCTGTGGTGCTCTGTACCTGGCTACGTCCCCACCTGGCTGTGTGCCCCACAGTCCTATTGCGGGGAGCCCTTTTCCTCAGTTCCTGTCTCTGTGCTGACCCGACTCAGGACCCAGCATGGCAGGCTAGGGTGTCTGTTGGGGACCTGGAGCCGACAGTAGCCAGGTGACATGCAAGCCCACCATGCTGTCCTGTGACAGCTCTCCGGAAGCATGCTGGCCCCCACCGCAGCTGGCCTTGGCCCTCCCCATGCTCAAGGCCCATATTAAACACCCTGGCCACCTTAGCCAGGCAGTGGTGGCGCACGCCTTTAAGCCCAGCACTTAAACTGAGGCAGCGCAATTGAAGTGGAGCCTAACCCGGGCTTAATCATACAACACGGTCAGCAGGATGTGGTGGCACAGACCTGTAATTTCAGCACTCGGGAGGCAGGGGCAGGTGGGGCTCAGTGAGTTGGAGGCCAGCCTGGTCTACACACAGCAGCCCTGCTCCGCCTCTCCCCCACCGTCAACTACTTTCACTTTCTCTCTGGGCCACATGGGCGGTGGGTGGAGGCCCACACTCTGGACAGGGCAGGCCCAGATCACTTCTGCCATCGCCCCACACACCTGAGGCAGGGCGACCGGGCAGGTAGAGGACTGGGACAAGGGTGCTCAGGGCCCAGGCCTGCATATCCATGGGGTCCCCAGGCCTGCAGGCGGGCACTGCAGCCCCGAGGAGATGCAGAGCAACCTAGACCAGCTCTGGGTACCCCTCAAGGCCTTTGTCACCTCCTCAGGCTCGGGCGGCCTTGCCAGGGGCTGCGGGGGCTGGACGCCCCTCCCCGACGGTTCGGGCTGCCCTGTGTAGCCCTGGCTGGGGTTAAGGCATGCGCTGCCTCCGCCTGCCTGTGGTCCTGCAGCTGTAATTGGGCCTCGGGATACCCTTGTACCAGACAGACATGCTAGAGGAACGCTCTGGAGGAGGGAATGGGGTCGGAGAGCGCGCAGCTGCCCCGGGTCCAGGAGGAGGACTGCAGGTTCAAGGCCAGGCTGGGCCCTAGAGTGAGCACCACAGTGGCCGTAGAGGCCGCAGGGTGGGGTGCTCCGGGAAGGCCGCTGAGGCCTTGAGTCCCCTGCTGGTGTGGCGGTGGTTCCTGCTGTCGGAAGCTTGAGAAATCTGGCAGCTGTGGCAGAGGCCGTGGCTTGGGGAGCTCTGTGCCCCCCCCAGCAGCACATGGTGGGACAGGGCCCTGGGGTGGGGGCCTCCACAGCAGTGTGTCACCAGGCAGCCACACACAGAGCGCCCCTCCCTGGAGGGTAGGTGGGCCTCTTCCTCGTGACCAGCCCCTGCCGGCTCCGGTGCCTGCCGTGGCCCTGCCAGGCTCCTGTGGCGTCCCCCAGGCCCTGCGGCATCGCCACAGCCTGCCGTCGCCCAGGGACCTGTGGGCTGGCCTCAGGGGTGACTGGCCCCTCAGCCAGCCCCTGCAGCGCCCGCTGCCCAGTCCGCCTCTGTTCCCACAGCCTGAGGTTTAGGAGGCTCCAGGCCACGCCCACCCCACAGCAGCCGTTCTTGTGACAGCGTGTCGTGGGCTGCTGGGGTCCTCATCTGCTGCCAGAGCCATGGCTGGGCAGACGATGCCACCAGACAGGGCCAGTTGGTTTGGCAGAGCTGGGAGTAACTCGGGCCTGCTCCCCACAGCTGTGCCCTCAGCCCCGCCCTAGAGCCCAGGTTGGCTTTGAACCCGAGATACTTCTGCTTCAGCCTCCTGCTACTGGGGTGGCAGGCACGGCCTGCACTGCCGCCTCCTCTCTGTCACACTCTCGGTGGCCGCTGCACAGCCCTGCTGTGTCACATGTCCGATAGGGAAGGGCCTGGGCCTCATGCACAGTAGGCCCCCGGCATGCTGTGGGACCACACTGGCTGATGGAGACTGGACTGCAGATGAAGAGGTGGTCCACAGACACAGACGGCTCCCCTTCTGCCTTTGGGACGCCTGGCTTTAAAGGGACCTGTCCCCTGACTCCCCTGGGAAGAGGGCTGTCCTCCATGCCTGCAGCCGGGGAGGTGCAGCCAGGCTGCCTGACCCTCGTCTGTTCAGTCCCACAGAGCGCCGAGAAGCTGCAGGAGAGCCCATGCATCTTCGCGCTGACCCCTCGGCAGGTGGAGATGATCCGAAACTCCAGGTGTGGCCACTACGAGCGCCCCAGTGCATGTGCCCGCCTGTGCCAGGCCGAGATACCCACAGGCTCAGGCTAGGGAGCTCCCCAGCTACGCGTGTCTGCAGATGGCACCCAGTGTCCCTTGGGCACGATGGGTGTGGGTGAGCCTGCTGTGGGGGTGCCCGGCAAAGCCCCACCCTCTTGGTGAAGCCCCACCCGCTGGCAGCCACTCTGACCTCGGTGTGCGCCATGCTCGCCTGGGCCATCCTGCCCACCGCCCGCCTGGCAGTCGTGACCGTCCCTGCCCTGGCAGTCGGGGGTCCCAGGGCTCTGTGGCCACTTTCTCACCTGCTGGCCATGGGGAGGGCTCCTGGGTGGTGGACACGGTCCCTGACTCCTGCCTGTGCCCTGCCCACAGGGAGCTGCAGCCTGGAGTGAAAGCTGTGCAGGTGGTGCTGAGGTACGAGAACACGCCGGCCCCGCCCGCTCCCCTCCCCTCCACACACACTCATGTGTGTCCCGCCCCGCCGCGGCCGCTGTCACTGCTGGGGTTTGCACAGAACTCTGCTGCAGCGTGTCTCACAGCCCGTGTCCTGCATTCCCCCCCAGCCCTGGGTCCTGTGTCCCCCACAGCCCCATGTCCAACTGTCTCCCCAGGATCTGCTACTCGGACACCAGCTGTCCACAGGAGGACCAGTATCCACCCAACATCGCCGTGAAGGTCAACCACAGCTACTGCTCAGTGCCGGTGAGCAAGCAGGGCGGCCTGGGGAGCCCGGGGACGTGGACGGGTAAGGGGGCCCGCCGGGACTGAGCGCCGCTCTGTCCACAGGGCTACTATCCCTCCAATAAGCCTGGGGTGGAACCCAAGAGGCCCTGCCGCCCCATCAACCTCACCCACCTCATGTATCTGTCCTCGGCCACCAACCGCATCACCGTCACCTGGGGCAACTATGGCAAGGTAAGCATCCGCCGCCCCACGCCCGCCTCGTCCACCCCATCCACCCCGCACTCAGCACCCATCATCCCACGCCCGCCCCGTCCACCCCGCACGCAGCTCCCATCGTCCCATGCCCGCCTCGTCCACCCCATCCACCCCGCACTGAGCACCCATTATCCCACGCCCGCCCAGCCCCCTGACTGCAGCCTCTGTCCACAGAGCTACTCCGTGGCTTTGTACCTGGTGCGGCAGCTGACCTCCTCAGACCTGCTGCAGAGGCTAAAGACAATCGGTGTGAAACACCCTGAGCTCTGCAAGGCCCTGGGTGAGTGCAGGGTCCCCGCCCGGCCTGCTGGGCCCTGCTCTACCAAGGCATGCACCGCCCACATGGTGCGGGTGTGGGCGAGAGATCTGGGGCAAGGATGCAGTGTCAGCCCGGGTTCAAGGTTCTGGTCTGGGGGTTCTTGATCTTGATGAGGGATGTTAGGGTCCTGGTCCATGGGCCTCCTGCCTTCAGAAGGTGGGGAGTGGTCAGGTGGGACTTGGGGAGGAAGGTGAAGCATGAGGCACGAAGGCAGGTTTTGTGTTGTAACTTGTGACAAGTGGATTTTTAGGACAGGGTCTCTGTATACCGGGCTAGCCTCGAACTCGGATCCAGTGCCTCTGCCCCCCGAGTGCTGGGATTAAAGTCAAGCACCACGAGGCCCAGCTGGTAAAGGGTGTTCTTAGAGCGGACAGTGCGGTTAGGAAGGACACAGTGCCTGCAGCTGCCCAGAGAGCCCACGGTGCCCACCCACACGTGGCTGTGGGCCTCAACAGCGGCCACTTATTTGCAGGCCAGGCCTCAGAGGTGTCCAAGCCTGCTGTTGCCCTCCCAGCTGGGGTTGGCCAGGCTGGGAGCTGGCTGTTCTGAGGGCGGTGACATCGGGCGCCGTGTCCCTCTGGCCAGGAGAAGGTGGCCCAGTCTTGCTGGTTGTCATACCTGGGTAAACAAAGGCATGCTTTGCAGGCCGAGGCCACCAGCTCTGTTGTGATCAGATCTATTGTGACCAGGGTGGGGACAGCAGTGGCAGTGCCTCTGGTGTGTCTGAGCAGTGTCGCCTGAGCCAGCCATGGTGCTCTCAACTGAGTCCTCAAGGCTGTGATGCTGCTGCAGTACACTGGTATGGCCTCAGGGAAGGCTGAGCTCCTGGTTCTCTCCAGAAATGCCCTGCAGGCCAGCAAAGCCCTAGCAGCGCATGGGAGCCCACACAGGCCTTCTTCACAGTTTGTGGGCCCCTGAGCCCTGCAGCCCCCTTCAGCCAAAGGGGAACCCTGCCCTCTGATGCTCCCTGTTTCCTCTGTCACCTCACAGTCAAGGAGAAGCTTCGCCTGGACCCGGACAGCGAGATCGCCACAACCGGAGTGCGAGTGTCCCTTATCTGCCCAGTAAGTCCCAGAGGTCCCCAGGGCGGGGGTGCATGGTCGGCTGAGCGGCATCCTCACGCCCCCCAACCCCCGTCCTCCCGCAGCTGGTGAAGATGCGGCTGTCCGTGCCCTGCCGTGCGGAGACCTGCGCCCACCTGCAGTGCTTCGACGCCGTGTTCTACCTGCAGATGAACGAGAAGAAGCCCACGTGGACGTGCCCCGTGTGCGACAAGCCCGCAGCCTACAGCCAGCTCATCATCGATGGGTGAGCCTGGGCCCAGGCCTGGGCCGCCATTGCTATGGGGAGGGGGGCTGTGTCCAAGCCTCAGGATGTTCCTAAGTGGCCACCTGAGGTCGTGACCTCTGTGAGGGAGGAGAGGGCAGGCAGAAACCTGTTCCACAGCACACAGGAAGGGTTGCTCTTCCCCTTGGGACGGCTCAGCTCTCCACTCCAAACTCTGCCGTCCTGCCAGGCACCAGCCACACTTTGGTGCCCCAGAGCCAGCACAAGCAGCCGAACGACCCTGCCATGGGAGCAGGGCCTACTTCCTGATGGGCCCAGCCTTTGCTCTGCCATGCGCCTGATGCCCCAGCCTCTGAGCTGGCCAGGGTTGACCTGGGTCCTTGCTGGATGGCGCTTCCCTGGCGCGCTCTAGCTTTGGGTGGAGTGGAGCGGCCCCTGGGCCTGGGCACGTGGCCTGGGCTCAATTGCCCTCTGTTCTCAGCCCAGCTGCGTCCTTCCCGGCTCAGCCTGCCCTCCCTCCCCCAAGGCTCCAAGCAGAGCAGCCTCGGGAGCCAGGGCTGGCAGGCCCGGCAGGTGCGCGTCCCCTCGGAGGCCTGTGCCCGCTGAGAGGCAGTGCCCGAGCCCAGCCCTGTCCACCCTGCCGCCCGCCCCAGGCTGCTGTCAAAGATCCTGAGCGAGTGTGAGGACGCGGACGAGATCGAGTTCCTGGCGGAAGGTTCGTGGCGCCCGATCCGCGCGGAGAAGGAGCCGAGCTGCAGCCCGCAGGGCCCCATCCTGGTGCTCGGTGAGTCCCGCCCCAGCAGCCGCCGGCCCGGCCGCCCGGCCGCCGCTGAGCCCGCCGCCCTGTCCCCGCAGGCACCCCGGACGTCAACGGGCTGGCTCCGGCCTCCGGCGGCCCCGGCGCGGGCGGCGGCCCCGGCGGCGCGGGCAGCGGGGCGGCTGCGCCCGGCGGCCTGGAGAACGGCAAGAC
>REGO01000330.1:1579079-1724771 GCA_010120015.1 Rhombomys opimus | reverse complement strand
TTGTCGTCGGCGCGGGACTCCTCGTCGCTGTCCCCCGCGCGGCCCACCGACGACATCATCTGCTGCAGCAGCGTGCTGGCCGCCAGCCCGTCCGCGTCGCCCGCGTCCCCGTCCTCGCCCTCGGCCGCGCCCGACAGGAAGCCCGGGGAGTCGCCGGGCTCGGGCGCCGCCTCCGACAGCGCCGCCGCCTCCTCGTCCCCGGGCCCCGCGCGCCCGTAGTGGCCGTTCTGCGTGGCGGCGGGCGGGGCGGCGGGGGCCGGGAAGAGGCCGGCCGCGGCCTCCTCGTCGCGCTCGGGCCACAGCCCCGGCGTGCTGTCGCCCTCGTCCCCGTCGCCCGCGCCGGGCCGCTCGGCCGGCGGCCCCGGGCCGTAGAAGTCCAGGCCGTTGCACTCCCCGGCGGCCACGGCGGCCACGGCGGCGGCCACGGCCTCCTTGGTGGCGTCCAGCTCGTCGTCGGGGCCGCCGAAGCCGGCCCAGGGGAAGGCGGCGGGGGGCAGGCTGTTGATGGGGTTGCTGCGGAAGAACTCGAGGTACTCCTTGGCGCGCAGCAGGTTGCGCTGGTCCGTGGGGCCCGCGCCGTCGGGCTGGCCCGCGTCGCCGGGCTCGTCGGCCGCCAGGATCTGGCGCTCCAGCAGGTCGGCGCACACGTGGCTCACGGCCGGGATCTCCAGCAGGCGCGCGGCGCTCAGGATGTCGCCCACGTTGGCCGTGCTGACCGTGAGCGTGGCGGTGTAGGCGAAGTCCATGAGCGCCGTCAGCGCCTCGGCGCTCACGAAGTCGATCTCGTACACGTTCTGCTGGTCCACGGCGGCGCCCGACGTGAAGAGCTTCTTGAAGTACTGGCTGCAGGCGGCCAGCACCGAGCGGTGCGTGGGGAACTCGCGGCCCTCCACCAGGATCACCACGTCGCACAGCAGGCCCTGCGTCCGCTGCTCATTCAGGCCGCTCAGGATGTCGCTGCTGTGGTCTGGGAACGGGATCCCGATGGGGCCGTCCACGCCGCCGGCCATCTTCCGCGCCAACACCTGCGGGAAGGGGCGGCCGTCAGCGCCGAGGACACCCACTCTCCAGGGGCCCGGCCTCCCCAGCCTCAGTTTCTCTAGCGGAAACCCGGCTCCTCCCAGCTTTCTTCCTCAGCAGAATGCGGCACCAAGGCCCCCGACGTGGTAGAGGAGGAGACCCCCAGGGAATGTCTGCGGACTCCCCGTGCCTGCAGGCCAGACGCGGTGTCCTGAGGGGGGCCCCAGCCGCAGTCTGGCCATGGATGGCCCCAGGAGGCTAAGCAGGGAGCCGTGGGCCAGAGAAGAGAAGCCACCCATCTGCCACCCCAAAGTGGCTGAGGACTAAACTGAGGCCCAACAGGTCCCTGCTCCCGTCGGATTTGTTGGGCAAGACCAGGTACAGCCCGGCTCCAGGACCTGATCACTGGGGTGCCCCCTTCCTGCCCTGTCCCCAGGCCAGACCCGGCCAGTGAGTAACAGGGGAACCGGCTACCACCCGTGCCACGCCCCCACAGAGAACAAGGCTAGGGCCTCCTGTCCGCCGTGCTATGTTGCCCAGGACGGTGCTCGGCCTGTGCCAGGCCTCAGACTCCCCATCTGGCAAATGGGCGGCCACCCCTAGAGGAGCCTGAGGGGGGACACTGGACTATCCCACCGGGGCCCACCCCTCCTCTTCTCTGCCAGCCCCCCCCCAGCTGTGACTCATGCCCAAGTCCTTGTGCAACTCTCTGGCGCTGCCTCCACCCCTCCGCCCTCTCCAGAGAGCCAGACTGCCCTTCGCCACCCAGCAAGGCCTACATTCCTCCAGGTCCAGATCGGCCTGCCTGCCACTGTAGGGCCAGGGCCGCTGGACATTGTTCCCAGAAGGGCCAGGGTCCGAGCTACACCCGCCGGAGGCCTCTGGGCTCCTCCCGTCTCCTGCCCGGCCCGGCCCTCACCCAGAGGTCCTGTGGGAGGCACAGTCCACGGTGGGCCTGCCCCTGCAAGAGTGGCTGGTGACAGATCCTTTGTGCCACCCCCCTCCTTCCCACACCACCAGCTGCCTGAATAGACCCCGCAACACGCCCGCACTGCCACACGGGGGAGGGAACATTCAGATGTGACTGTAGGAACCAGGGGACACAGCCCTGGCAGGCCCCAAGGAGCCCCCGTTGGTGGCTTCCACCCCCTGCCACCATCTGCCGTCTGGCCCCGGGCCTCAGGGAGCATGTGGGCAGACAAGGCAAGCCTGTCCCCTCCCGCCACAGCCTGCCACGAAGAGGGAGGGGGGTATGTGACCCCAAAGACATCCCCAGCCGGGGTGACCCAGGTCCTTTGGGGAGGGCTCAAAGGTGTCCCTCCAGGGGCCCCGGGGCCTGAAAAAACCCAAGTGACTCAGCCCTGGCTGTCGCCTCGGGCACGGCCACCCTGGCTTCCCACCAGCCGCTGAGGTCCAGGGCCAGGGGCTGCCGAAGCCCTATTTTAAGTACGAAGGCACCCAGGCTCCAGCCTTCGGGCTGTAGTTGGGAGGACGTCCCTTGTCGGGGGCCAGGCCCGGGAGACACAGGGCCACACAAGGCCCCAGGCCACATCACACACACACACCACTGACAAACAGGAGGTGCAGAGGGACCTGGACACCCAGGGAAGCCATCAGCAAGGCTGGCCCTCCTGTCACCTTCTTCCTCAGAGCTCCTGGGTCCCTGGGCCCCCAGAGACACCTGAGCCACCTTCTCTCCAGGAACAAGCACCACCTGCCGTGCCACACCCCAGGCCTCCACCCCACCTGGGCCTCTCAGGGGCCTCACCCAAGGAATGGCCCTGAGACCCAGCTAAGTGCAAGAAGGAAGGCTGGGCTCATGGTTGCTGCGGCACACAAGGTGCCAGGAACCCACTCGAGCTGCCTCTAAGCCACACCCATCAGCCATGCTGAAGCTGTGGCTGTACCTAGCTCCAGGGCCGTGTCCCTCCTCAGGGACACCCCCAACACTGGCTGGGGTCCCTGCAGACAGCTCCTGCCTGTGCCTGCCTCCCTGGGATTTCTGGGGCTGTTCAGTGCTGAGTCGGCGGACGGGCAAGGGGCAGGCCCTGGCAGGCCCCTTCTGGGTTGGAGAGGTGGGGCACACTCTCCTGGGGCCTGGCCATACAGAAGGGTCACAGCCAAAGGTCAGAGGAACCAGAGACCCGGGCCCACACCCTGCTCCACCCACCTGGCAGGCTGACACACCCAGTATCAGGGGACAGCTGCCGGTCCCACCTCTTGTCTAACCTAGGATTACTTGCTGTAGCTACTTTCAAGTGGATCTGCCTTCCCCTTCCCCCCATCTTTCAGGAATTAATCAGGCGCCTGCCTTCATGTCTTCCCTCCATAGCCCTGACAGGATCAGAGACGTGCAGGCAGCCAAGGTCACACAGCAGCAGACCCAGCCAGGTCCACACTCCGGCCCTGTCACATCTGCCAGCTGCAAGGATCGCCCAGGAAGGCTCAAGGAACGGGGGAGGGCCCTTCGGGCTTGGGAGGAGTTTTGGGCAGGGTGGGGGGGGGCGGAGGAGGCCTATAGATCCCAGCTCTTCCCAACCCTGGGTTGCCTGGGTGCCTGGACGGGCCCCTGTGAAAGGCTATGGCTCTCACAGCCTCAGTTTCCTTGGGGATTCTGGCCAGGACGCACTGAGCTTCGGCCTGAGGCCACCTGGTGCACCCCTGCCGCAGTGCCCAACAACTCCTGGAAGCTACGGGGCGTCTAACAGCCCCTTCACTAGGCCCAGAGAGGGTGGGCGCCCGCCCCACGGTCACTCAGCAGCAGCAGGCCTGGCTCACAGGTGCAGCCTGCCAGGCCCCTGGCCCTGGGCCCCCACCCCCTCCCTGCCTGTGTGGCAAGGTTGGTCCCCAGGTTACAGGGCCCTGACTTGATGCCAATGCCCGCCTGGCCTGGTCTCATGGATCAGGAATTCAGTGGGGACAAATGGGTGCCCCCTGCCCACCCGTCCTCCTCCTGGACTAGGTAGCAGCAGAGGACCAGGCAGGGCTCAAACAGGCCCGCCATTTACTCTGCATTTATTGCCATAATGGGGAGGGGCTTCCTGCCCTGGGCCTTAAAGGGCCAGAGGCAGGAAGGCAGCAAGCCCAGTGGGAAGTGTGTGCGTGTGGGGGTGGGGACAGGCAGGCCTGTGGGGAGCCCAGCTCCAGGGTGCGGCCCAGGCCCACCCTGTTCCCACGCTCTGAGTGCCACACAGCCAGGAAGGCCAGGAGGGAGGCCCAGCCAGCTCCAA
This sequence comes from Rhombomys opimus, assembly GCA_010120015.1. NCBI lineage: Eukaryota > Metazoa > Chordata > Mammalia > Rodentia > Muridae > Rhombomys > Rhombomys opimus. The sequence continues at coordinate 1,720,521 of REGO01000330.1, read as the reverse complement.
GTGGAAGCTAGAATGTTCCCCCAGGTGGAAGGGAGCGGGGTTCCTGCCACTGCAGGCAACCAGCGCAGAGCGGGGTGGGGGGTGGGGGGTGATCCCAGTGTCTCCCAGGAGGAAGAGGGCCTGGCTGCACCTGTTCTGCAACATGCCCACAAAATGAAAGTCTGGGCAACCTGGCAGGCCTGCCTGCCACCTGCACCACCCCCAGCCCCCGGCGGCCCAGGGGCCTGCAGAAGGCGCCACCTCCCCTCTCAGACACATCCTGGCTCAAGGTGGGCCCCAGGCCTGTTTCCCGTCAAACCAGAAAGGTGTGGGTGGGGACGGCCACTGAGCAGCCCAGCCTGCTGAGGGGACAGATGGAGGGGCCGGTCCTCCGGCCACAGTCCAGACCCCACACTGTGGACGTGAGAGGAGGCTGCGGTGGCGGAGGGGAGCTGGCCACCTCATCCCACCTGCCTGCACACTCCTGCGAGGGGGTCTAGATCAGAGAGGGGAGGCCACTGTCCCAGGGTCACAGAACCAGCTGGAATTTGAACCTGGCTGGTCTTGCCTAACTTGTTCTTCCCAGGATGCCTCTCCCCTCCCCCGACACAGCCCCCAGGGAGCTCAGGCAGGGCACAGGGGCCCTGGGGCCTGTGCAGGCCATGGGGCAACAACCCCAGGGGGCTGGCATGACTGTGGTCCCTGTGCCAATCCGGGGTGACAGAGCCACTCCCACCTACCAGCCGCTCCAAACCTGTTTCAGATCGGCTAAGGGAAGTCTGGAAGAGGACGCTCGGGGAAACTAAGGCAGAGGGAGAATGTGGCCTCTCTGGGTGGGTGGCAGCCCCTGCCCCATCTTGCCTCCCAGCCTTCCTGAAGGGCCTGTGATGGACTTGAGTGAGAAGTCTGGGGCACAAGAGGTGGGGAAGGTGGCTCAGGTGGCAGAGACCCACGCCCAACTCCCAGCAGACCCTGGGGTGCCCTGAGGTGGCCCCAGGAAATGTGAGAGGACTTGGAGGACTCGGGGTGGGGGCATAGGACAGCAGCTGGTTATGGCGGCGGCCCAGCCAGCTCACATTCGGACCACTCCTCAGGTCAGGCCCTAGGTCCTGGGAAAGCGACGTCTGTCCCTCCTGAAATAGTCAGTGGAAACCACTGCTCTGCTCAGTTTGGGCACCAGCTGTGATCATTGGTCCTGGGGTCACTCGAAGAGCCCCCCAGGACACCAGACCACAGCATGGAGGACGGAGCGGACGGGGAGGCAGCACTAGCTTCCAGCTGTGTGACCTTGGAATCTCTCTAGCCCTCTCTGGACTCAATGTCATCCTGGGTGACAGGTGTTACTCCTGCATCCAGGCCCAAACAGCAGCCTTGATCTCTTCTGAGAGACACAGGTGGGCAGACAGCCCTGGGACATTAGGGGATTTCGGAAAGACCCCTACACTCTGAGGCGGGACCACTGGACTCGTGACCTTGAGTATCACCCTACTTCCTCATGCCTTCCACCTCCCTCTGCCCCTCGCCAACCCTGGCTCACGTGGGACCTCCCCACTCCAAGCCTCGGTTTCCTTCTACGTGACAAGGACCGAACTATAGGTCACACAGCCTCAAGGAAAAGAACAGAATGCACCCAAAAGCCACCAAGGACAAGGCACTCCTGCCCAACAGCCATCCCCACAACAGGCCACAAGGGGCTCTGCCTCTCTGGCCTCAGTGTCCCCAAACACTGCAGGGACCGGAGGTGTGAAGCTCCCCCTTGCCGGGCCAGGTGCAGACTGGCCTCTGCCACGGCCAATCTCAACTAAATAATAAATACCCCCACCCCCCAAGTGACCGGCAAATTAAAATTTCAGTGTCCCCGTTGGATCCTGTTTCCTGCCTGTCTTCCAGCCCAGGCTCTGTCCCCTCCCTCCCTCCCCTAGGCCGTCTCCACAGCGATGCCTGCCGGTAAACAGAGCCCCGAGCCCAGCCCCGGAGAGGTGCCAGGGCCCAGCTGGGGGAGCCATTGGGAGTCCCTCCGGGAAAGGTGTGGGGTGGAGAGGTAACCCTGGGGTGAGCAGTTGTGCCCCCAACTGAGAGAAGCCTTTTGCAACCTAAGGCCTAGCCTGAGCGGAGGGAGAAGGAGGAAGGGCCTGGGACCTCTCCCATCACAGCCCTGCCAATTACAAGCAATCAGCTTGGTGCCTGGGGTGGCTCCCCCTCCTCAGCGTGGGAGCGGCCACTCAGGGTGACGCCCTGGGCCCAGGCTTGGGGGAAGGTGGTGCTGGAGGTGGGGGGTTGGCTTGCTGACACGGGAGGCCGGAGACACCCGCGCCGGGGGAAGCAGCTGTGGCAAGGAGAGGGGGGGAAACGCGGGGCTTCCGCCGAGCTTGTCACCCACGGGTACTGGGCTTAGTCACTCACGAGTGCTGAGCTAAGTAGATCTGCTTGGAGGGGGAGGGAGAGGAGAGGAGGAAACCAGGGAAGCCATCTGTCTCTCTTCCACTTCCGCCACTCAAGTGGGCACCCTTGGGTGCCAGGCCCAGGTGGGGTCGGCAGCGGGGGCGCACGTGGTGGCGATGGCGACGAGAAGGAAGGGGACAAGGAAGGGAAGGGACCGCGGTCTTGGGGCCGCGCGGCTCCTACCTCCTTCCCGGGCGGCGCGCGGGCCCCGGCGACCGTGACGATGGCTGCGGCGGGCTGGCGGCTCCGAGCCCCGGCGGGCGACGCTGAGCCCGGCCCCGCGCCACCCTCCGCCGCCGCCCGGCCAATCCCCACCCGGGCTGGGGGGAGGGCGATGCAAATTACCCCGGATCTGGGTCCGCCCGTCACCTCCCCCGCGCCCGGCCCGGCGCGCGCCAGGCCGCGCATCCCCGGCCTCGCCTGAAGCCCCGAGGTCCCGCGACACCACACCCTCCCCCGGGGAGGGAACGTCCTGTCTTGCGGAGGAACCTTTCTCCTCGTCCCGGAGCGTCCGGAACTACAGAGAAAGGGGGAAAAAAATAAAATATTGAAACGGAGGGGGGGGGCCAAGGGACGGTTACACAACAGGAGGGGAGGGGCGGCAGCCGGAAGCCGGGACCGCCACCGGCCCCCGGCAAGAGAGCCGCGGAAGCCCCGCCTCTCCTCCACAAACCTCGCCCCGCACGCAGGCCCCGCCCAGACGCAGGCCCCACCCCCATGCTGCGCCGCGCCGGACGGCTTCTGGCTTCCATTGGCCCGCTGGTACGCCGCTCATCGCCCCTCCTCTGCAACGCCCCTCCCTGAGCCGCCGCTATCGCGGGGCACTCTGGGACTTGTAGTTCAAGCTCCCTGACCATCTTCCAAGACGCCAAGCCTTGAAGTTAAGAAAAAGAACTACAGCGCCCAAGAGAACCGCGAGACCGCGCCCGCCTCCCAGACACCCCACCCCTTCCCTCCGCCTCTCTCGCTGCTTTTTTTTTTTTTTTTTTGCAAAGCCCCCCTCCCTGTTTTTTCAGCCCCCTTCCCCCTCCCCCATGGAGCTCCATCCTGGCCAACTCCAACGTCTGCGCGCAATCCCGGATAGGCCCCCCCTCCCGCTTGCCCACGACCACTCGGAAAGGGGAGCGGCGCGCGCCCCGGGCCCTATTGCAAACTTAGCACGCGACGCGCCCCTCTACCCCCACCTCCGCCCTCGATGCGGCCCGACTCCCCTCCCCCGCGGGCCGCGCGCAGGGAGCCCCGCGACGGGAGGAGGGGATCGGGCGCGGGCTCGTGCCCTTCGCCCCGGAGGGACCCGGGCGGAGCCCCCCCCCGCCCCCGGCTGTGGCTGGGCAACCTTGGTCTCCCGAACCCCGGAGGTGCGGAGGCGCCCCAAATCCCCCATCCACCCCGTCTCCGCTCCGTGCGGGCGCTCGGGGTGCGCACTGCGCCCCCGGACGCGTCCCCACCCTGCAAGGAAATTTTTAAAAAAGAAAGAAAAACAAAACCCACCTCTCCCGGAGAGGGGTCCCCTTCAGCCCGGGCGGCTTACCTCGCGGGGACCCGGACCCGGAGGACGCGCGATCGGGGCTGCCCGCGGCGCGGACCTCGCTCGGGCGGGCGTCGTCGTCACTGCCCCTACAGTAGCCGTACAGTACGCAAAGCCCCGTATGATGCTCGCGACTCCCTTCCTGGTTTGTCCGAGGGCAAGAGGGGTCCTCCCTCGTCTTAAAGGTGCCGCAGCGCCGGCACCCCCACGCCCAGCCCGCCCCCCCGGCCGCCGCGGCCAGAACAGGCTCTGCAGGTCGGCTCTTGCCACGTCCCGCGGGGCTGCGCCGCGAGAGCAGATCGCGCTGCGATTAGGGATTTGGGGGTGCCAGACGGGCGGGGGGCGCAGCCCCGACCCATCGGCCCCTCCCCTGGCAAGCCCGTGACCTCTCCGCCCCGTGCGCGGCGCCGTGCCAGCCTGCTGGCTTATCTAAGGCCCGGAGCACCCCGGGGTGCTGGGGGCGGGCGAGAGGGGCCCCTCGGGTGCAGGGGGTGGGGGCCGCAGATAAACAGCCCGGGCCTGTGCGCGCAGGGCGGGGTGTAGGGGGCGCGGGCTGTGCCCCCGAAGCCGGGGCGGGGCGGGTTGGCAGTGGGGGCGGGAGCGCCGTGCGCACCCGGAGGACCCGCTGCCTGGGCGTGGGGGCGCGCTGGCCCAGGGAGCTGAGGCGAAGGCGAGGAAGTGACGGTCCCCCGCCGCCACACCTCTCTCCGGGTCCACCGGGGCGCTGGCACGATCCCCCACCGCCCTCCCCCGGGCCTTAGTCTCCCCAAGGAACCGGAGAGAGAAGGAAGGGTCTGTGGCAAGGAGGGCGAGGTGGCCTCGGAGCTCCCGTCCTCCTGGGCCTCAGTTTACCCAAGTAGTTCAAAGAACCCAAGAGAGGAAGAGGAAGGGTATCTGCAAGGAACGGGAGCCTGCCTCTGAGCCCCAGGCCCCCCGACCCCCACCTTGGCCTCAGTTTACCCAAACTGTGAAGGACCCGGAGAGGGCGGGGGAAGCTGTTCCCTCAGAACGTCGGGTCTCCGTCCACCCCGATATGAACCTCAAAGCTGTTTACCCAGAGCTGTGCCAGGGACCCCCCCCAAGGGGAGGCTGGCAGGCCGCGAAGTGTCAGCCGGGCTCGGGGGTCCCTCCCTCACCGGTGCAGCCAGCCAGCAAACCTGCCGCCCCGCGATTACATAAAACAGTCGCCTCCACCCGGCTGTGCCAGGGGCGTAGCGCGGGGAAGGGGTTGGCGAGGGGCGGGGAAGGACGGTTGTTTTCCAGGCCTTGTAATTTTCCCGCAGCCGGCTGGCTGGCCCGGCTGGCGCGGGGCGTGGACGCGGACCCTCGCAGGCCCGCCGCGCGCCCGGAGGACGGAGGTGGGGAGTGGGGAAGCGCGGATCCAACCCAGCTTTATTTTCTGTTTTCCTTTTTCACCCCCCGTGTCCTTTTCTCTCCCACTTCCTCTCCGGTCGTGGGAGAGGTCCGGAGAGGGAGGGGAAGGGAGAGGAGGGGACAGGCGACATCCCGGTTCAGCAGGCCTTCAGGGTTCGACTCCAGTAAGCCACGGCCGCCGCCGGAGGACCCGGCTTTGGAGTCCGGCTTGCAGGAAGGGGCGGAGCTAGCAGCGAGAGCCCGCCCCTGGCCTCAGTTTCCCCTTCTGCGCCCCTTCAGATGGATTCTGGCCATCCTTACTTGGGCTTTTAAATGCTCCTCCATGTGGGATGTCAGCCTCGAAATGCCCGGGTCATTACTTCAGGATGTTTTTCATTCATTGTTGGTACTGTTATCAGTATTCCTGCTATCACTCACATACTGCCCCAGGTCGGAGGGAGCCCGGTATATTTAGTTTTTTTTCTTTTCTTTCCTTTTTTTTTTTTTTTTTTTTTTTACACATTAAAGGATCGACCCATCCCCCAAGTCTCCAACTCGTTTTTATAAACCGAATTAAAAGTACGGATCAGCCTGGCATGGCAGCCCAGGTCTTTTAATCTCAGCACTCGGGAGGCAGAGGCAGGTGGATCTCTGACTTCGAGGCCAGCCTGGTCTACAGAGTTCTAGGACAACTGGGGTTACACAGTGACACCCTGTCCAAAAATGAAAATAAACAAAAGTACCTTTCAACACCCGAAACAGATTGGATTGACTTTTCGTATTAGTAAATTGTCTTCAAAGGGGAAACCCAGGAGGGCCCCACAGGGGAAGTGGAAGCCCAGGCCCAGGCAGTGACAGCAGCAGAGAAGGTGGGAAGGACTCCGGGCGGCCACGTGAGCCCGGCGGGGGGCGGGGGACCCGGAACTCCGGCCGCGGGACCGGAGCGTAGGCGCCTGAAGCACCCGGGTCGCCTAGCCCGCCCTGCTCTGGACCGGCCACAGGGGCGGGGTCACCTGTGCCAGGCCGGAATTCCACGCCCGCGGCTGACGCTCCACCCACTTACCTCGGTTTCCCCGGAGACGGGGCTCTAGCCCGGGAAGAGGACGGCTGGGGACTTCAGGGAACCCCTTGAATTCTGTCTTGCAACTGCAGCTGTCACCGCAGGCTGGACCCTCCTGAGGGGCCTGGAAGATCAGCATCGCCAGGGCACACCCCAGAGCATGGCATCCGGGTTTCCTGATGAGTCCAAAGGGGACAGGATCTAGACCTCGCTGTCCCCACCGCTGGGAGCTGGGGGCGGGGTGGAGTGGCGGCGGGGAGGCTGGAGGCCGAGGCCGGAGAATGCCAGCCCAGCCCGGGCAACCTGCAGGGCCTCCCCGCAGTCAACTGGAAGAAATATAGGTACAGCCTCTGAGGTGGCACACGCCTTTAACCCTGAGGAAGCAGACAGGAGGATCTCCAGACGGCACGAGGTCAGCCTGCTCAGCATGGCGGGTCCTAGGCCATCCGGGCTACACCGTGAGACTGTCTAAACGCAAAACATCAAATAATTAAAAACAAATGAATAGATAAATAAAAATCTAACTTAGGGGCTGGAGAGATGGCTCAGTGGTTGAGAGCATGGGCTGCTCTTCCAGGGGTTTTGGGGTTCGATTCCCAGCACCCACATGGGGGCACACAACTCTGCAACTCCAGTTCCAGGGGATCCGATGCCCTCACACAGACACACGTGAAAGCAAACCACCACGTCTGTAAAATAAAAACAAAGTATTCCAAAAAAATCACCGGACATAGTGGCACGTGCCTTTGATCCCAGCAGAGGCAGAGGCCAGTGGATCCTTGAGTTCAAGGTTAGCCTGGCCTCCTAAGTCTGGTCCAGGCAGCCAGGGCTATACAAGGAAACCCTGTCTCGAAAGGCAAAACAGAACCAAAAATCTAGTGTAAGTGTAATCTAATTTAGACAGTGTGGCTTCGGAGGGACACACCTTTGATCCCCTCCCCAGGAGCTGGAGAACCGCAGAATTCCTGGTTCTCCCAGAAGTAGTCCAAGGTCATCCTCAGCTACTTTGCAAATTTTCCTGGCCTGGGCTACATGAGTCCCTAGCTCAAAAATCAAAACAAAACTAAACCAAAATGTCTACGCAAGACTAGGGAGGTTCACATCTGTAACTCCATCTCACTCAGGAGACAGAGGCGGGAGGAGACCCGCAGGGGCTTCAAGGCCAGCCTGGGCTCAGTGGCTCACGCACAGGATCCCAGCCCCTAAGAGGTGGAGACAGAAGGACCAAGAGCTTGGGACTGGCCTTGGCCACCTGAAACCCAGTGGTAGAGTATGGCCTAGGGTACCCCACTGCAGAAGACGCCCTTCAAAACACCGGGAATCCCGATTACTGTAGGCCTCTGGGAGCCTCTGTACCCTCAGAAGCCTTTGAAGAGAACAGCGAGGGGCCTTGAGGGGACAAACCCCAAGGGGGAAATTCAAACAACAGGACAGGACATGTAGCTCTGAGGGGAAAGGGAGAGGGGGCAGGGCCGGCTCAGCTCAGCACCTTATGGTGTTTTTGTAACTGATTTTGAGGGTAGGGTCTCTGTCTTGCTTCCTCTGTAGACCACGCCTGCCTCTGCCTCCGGAGTGCTGGGATTCCAGGCACGTATGACCACAGCCATACCAATTTTTTTTCTTTTAAGACAGGGTTTTTCTGTGTAGCCGTAACTGTCCTGGACTCACTTTATAGACCACGATGGCCTCCAACTCACAGCTATCTGCCTCCCGAGAGGGCTGGGATTATAGATGTGGGCCACCACACAATTTCATTTTATTTTATTTATTTTTTTGGCACACCATTTCCTTACTCATTTATTTTTGAGCCAGGCTGTGTTGGTCTATGTTGGCCAGGCTGGTCTTGAACTTATGGAGATCCTCCTTTCTCAACCTCCCGAGTATGCTATGTCACCGACAATGATGATTTTAATGAGATAAATACGGTAGTGTAGGCCCGTCATCCCAGCACTGTAGGGGAGGCAGGATCAGGAGTTCAGGGTCATCTCTGGGTACATGGTGAGTTCCAGGCCAGCCTGGGCTACTCAAGAGCCTGTCTCAAATAAATAAATAAATAGATAGATAGATAGATAGATAAATAAATAAATAAATAAATCAGGGCTGGAGAGATGGCTCAGCAGTTAAGAGACTGCTCTTCCAGAGCACAAGGGTTCGATTCCCATCACCTGCATGGCAGCTCACAACTGTCTGTAACTCCAAGATCTGACACCTTCACACAGACACACATGCAGGCAAAACACCAGCGCACATAAAATAAAAACGAATAAATTATTTTTAAAAAAATCCTGGGCTTGGTGGCTCACGCCTTTAATCCCAGCACTCAGGAGGCAGAGGCAGGCGGATCTCTGTGAGTCTGAGGCCGGCCTGGTCTACAGAGCAAGTCCAGGACAACCAGGACTACACACAGAAACACTGTCTCAAAAAAACCAAAATCATCATCATACTGAAGAGCAAAACATGAACGCAATGAAGAAATCCATCAGAGGGGAGACAGCGCTCAGGGTCTGCAAGACACTTCACTCATTGGTTCATGAATTTTGCCGTGCTTCAGACAGAGCACGGGCCCTGGAACAAGCTATGGAAATGCCCTACTTCCATAGCCCAGGCTGGCTCGGAACTCCTTCTGAAGCAGAGGGTGACCCCTGCCTCCACCTCCCCCGTGCTGACGTTTGTGCCACTGTGGTCAGTTACGCTCCTTTCTGCAGGAATGAACAAAGCTGCTTGGATGAGAGAGGGGAGCGTGTATGGGCTAGGTGGGCAGAAAGCCAGGGAGGGTGGGCCCGGAGGAGGGCAGGCTTGGTGGGGGATGCCAGAGGAGGGGCCCAGGGGTGGCTGCTGTCAGCGGCTGTGCTGGGACCTCAGCCACTCATAAAGTGGTGGGGGACGCCAGGGGAGGGGCCCAGGGATGAGGAAACCGAGGCTGCTGTCAGCAGCTGTGCTGGGACCTCAGCCACTCACAAAGGCGAAATGTACCTTAACCAGAGCGGCGGCGCCACAAAGCATGCCGCTGCGCTTGGGGACAGGACTTCTTTTTGAAATGGCCAGCCATCCCGGCAGGTAGCTGTGGCTCGGGAGGCGTGTGTGAGTCAGACGTGACCGAGGCTAGAAGAGGGGCCTGTGTGAAGGCCCCAAGGCGGGAGCGACTTTATCTGCGGCAGAAGCCTGGAGAACTGGCTGCAGCTGTGGCCGCAGCTGAGCTAAGGGTGCTCAGAAGCCAACGGACGCACGCATGCCGCTGGAAGTGAAAATTACCTTATTTAGTTGGCTCAGGGTATATTTTTAAAAGACAGGGGCTCATATAGCCCAGGCTAGCCTGGAATTTATCATGTAGCTGAGGGTGACCTTGAACTTCTGAATGTCAGGCAAGACCTCCACTCACGGCCTCAGCCCCTGGAAAATATTTTCCTTTCTTTTCCTTCATTATTCATTCATTCAATCATTTTTAGTTTTTTTTTGAGTCTTCTGAGTCAGGGTCTCACTATACAGGCCTCATTCTCCTGGATCTCACTACGTAGAGCAGGCAAACCCGAAAGAGAGACAGACAGACAGACAGACAGACAGACAGACATCATGGCACAGGCCTGTCCTCCCTGCTCTGGGGAGGAGGAGGCCAGAGCGTCAGGAGTTTGAGGTCATCCTCAGCTACCTAGTGAACCTGAGCCAGCCTGGGCTACATGAGACCCTGGTGGGGGCCTGTCGCTGATCTTTGGGCAGATCTTTGGGTTGGGCTGTGTTTAGCTCCGGCTGGCTTCCCACAAGTGCCTGGAAATGGCCACTCTTCCCTCTCTACGCCGGGGTGGGGCCTTCTGGCCCACAATGCTCCGAGGGGACCTTCAGCCATGTCTAGAGAATTGTGACAGTCCGTGGCGCGGGATCCACAGGGCAGAAGAAGAGAAGCCGGCTGGAGTCTAACCTCAGTCTTGCATGCTGCAGCTGTCTTTTTGCCAGTTCCTTCCCTAAACAAACGCCCTTGGAGGACAAGTCAGGGCTTTGGCCGCCCTCCCCCTACCCATGCGTGGCCGCCTGAAGCCTCCCTGGAAGGAAGACCTGAATTCTCATATCCGGGGTGACCTCTGGAGACTGGAGAAGGGTCCACCTGAGTGAGGTCAGTCTCCTGGCGCCTGTCAGGAGCCACCCCGAGCTGCCAGGCTGGTAGGGAGGTTAGAGGACGCGGCGGCGGAGGGGGCAGCTGCCCCCACAGGCTCCTTCTTAAAAATAATAAATAAATAAACCAACAAAACAAATGCCATTTGGGCAGCGGGTCTCCCCACCCCCTCGCAGTGGCCTGCCACGTGGGCCCGGCGTCTGCGGTGCTGTCCCCTCCCGCCGGCTGCAGGGCCTGGGCTCTGGTTTCATTTCGCTACCGTGGTTTCAGTTTCAAGCTGGGGACAGAGAGGGAGCCTGCGGGACGGAGCTGGGACGGCCAAGGGGGACAGGGCAGGTGCGGGGCACCCACAGCGCGGTGCCCGGCGGCCCGGCGGCCCTCAGCTCGCTCGGCTCCTCTCCGCACAACCTTCACCGCCAAGGTTAAGGGGTCAAGGTCAAACTCGCCCCAGGTGGCGCTGAGTGGGCTCCTTCCCCCCGCCCCCCAGGCTCGGTGCCCTGCGGCTGGGGCAGCCACCCAGTGACTGATCTAGGAAGTGTGGCGGATTGCCCCGAAAGTCCCCTCCCCACCCAGCAGGAGGGGGTGGGGCAACGGCCCAGGCAGAACAGGATGTGGGTCACCCAAGTGTCCCGGCCAGGGACAGTCTTGGTCCAGAGTCCAGCGGGATGGAAGCTACTCAAGACTGCACCCAGCATCCGGCCGCCTCAGGATAGTCCGGGCTAAAGAGAGACCTGGACTCAAAAGGCCAAAAAAATAAAAAAATAAAAACCCCCACAGGGACGGCAGCCTGCCCTGGGCAGCACCTGTGTTTGCCGGAGCACGCCCATCTGGCCCCACCCCCGCTCGCCCCACCCCCACCTCCTTGCCTGCAGGTGGGACTGGGCCCGGCCTGCCTACCTGCTCCCGGGGCCTTGGGGACAGGCACACCCCTGGGTGAGCCTGGCTGCCAGCCAGGGACAGCAAACCCACGTACCTGGATGGCCTAGCGCCCCCGTGGGGCCCGATCCAGCTTGCACAGGTGCCGGGTCAGGTGGCCGGTCAGCCGGACAGTGTGGGGGGCTGGGGGGCTGCTGGCGACCTGGCGGGGCGCGGGGCCTGCGGAGCCTAAGCGCGACGGAGTGGGCTTTCCCAAAGGGCTCCGGAGGGTGAGGACAGCTCACCGTCTACTCTCTAAACACTCGGGACCCTTTCAGCGCGTTTTCACGCCTTCCCAGGTGACGCCACGATTCCAGAACATTCTGTCACCCTCAGAGGCAGCCCCAGATCCCCACCCACACCGCCACCCCTGCAAACACAGGCATGAAGGCCGGAGTTCAAATCCCCGGGACCCGCACAAAAAGCTGCGGCCCGGCAGCCCCTGCAACCCCAGCACTGAGGAGGTGGACATGAGGACAACACTGGCCGGATCAGGAGGCCTCAAGTCGGAGCGAGATCTTCTCTCAAAATAATAATAATAATAATAATAATAATAATGATAATAATAATGATAATGATAATAAAAGTTACAAAATAACGGTGGCGCATCAGGGAGGTTGAGTCACTTGCTGTCCGACGACGGGAGCGCAAGGCCTTGAGGTCACATACAGGCCTTCTCCTTTCGCCCTGCACCCAGGAGGCCACAGGTGGGTGGCCGGCCTGCTCTACACAGGAAGACCCCGGACTCCAAAAGCCAACAACCCATAAAAGCACACATACAGAAGGGACATGGTGGTGCAGCTCAGTGAGTACTGTCCTGGGGTGTGCAAAGGCCCTGGGGTGGGCCATCCCTCCTCTACAAAACACCTAAGCTCAATAATGAGGGTGTACACGAACCCCACAAGAGACTGTCCGCGGCAGGAGACAGGGCTCGGCAGGCTCCGGCTAGAGCGAGGGCCGACGGCAGGGGCTCACGGGGGAGAGGAAGAGGGGTGCAGAGGTGAGAGGGGAAGCTGCAAGGCTGCGGGTGGGCGGGGGCTACGCCCCGCTGGGGCTTCCTCCTGCACTTCCGGCTCTTTCTTGTGGGCTGTGGCTCTGAGACAGCACACCTCCCTTGAAGTCCCAACCATGAAACGTGGGGCTGCCCTGTGTCTGCACCGTTTTCTTCCAGCCCCCTTGACCCTGGGTCACACAGAGCCCAGCTCCAGGCAAGCAAGGCTCTGAGGGCCCCACTCTGCTGCCTGTGCTCCTGCATGGCCGGCGGGTCCCGGGACCCCCGCTGGTGGACCAGAGCAAGGAAAGGCTGACGCCGGCGACACAGGAGGGGGGATCCCCATTGTCTCCTGGGTGGGGAACCCCGGGAGAAGCTAGGGTAGCAAAGAGCTCAGGGCCCCAAGAGCGCAGCAAGATGGTAATTAGGCGAAGGCATTTGTGCACAGGCGTGAGTTTGAGCTCTTAGCTCTGCGCTGTGAAGGAACTCCCCAAGTGCTGTCCTGTGATAAATAAGAAGTACATGTCATGAATGGTGAGATGGCCCAGCATTTAAGAAGGCTTGCTACTGACTGGGCTGGAGAGACGGCTCAGTGGTCACAGCACGGGCTGCTCTCACAGAGGACCCAGGGTTTGGTTCCTGGCACCCACGCGGGAGCGCACAACCATCTCTTGTGAGTTCCAGGGGATCTGCCACCATTACACAGACAAAACACCGACTCTTGCAACAGAGCCAGAGTCAGTTCCCAGGTTCCCAGGACCTAATCAGGAGCTCGTAGCCACCAGCGATTTCACCTCTGGGATCTGATGCCCGCCTCTGGCCTCTGTAGGAGTTGCACACAAGTGCACGCGCACACGCTGAAAACAAAGGGTCTCACAAGTGTCCCTGAGGACTGAGAGAGCACGGGCTGGCTGGCCAGAGACCCACTCACCTGGGCCACTGTCTTTGTAGGAAAAGTGTTCATTGCTCTACGTTGTCACTTCAAGGCCATACACGGGTTGCGGGCACGCGGGGCCATGCTGGAATTGGCTTGGTTTCTTTGGTGCGCACGAAAGCCTGTGGCGATCTGGTCCTGGGTGCTTGCCATCATGTTTGTTTGTTTGTTCGGTGTTTTGAGACTGGGTTTCTCTGTGTCGCCCTGGCTGTCCTGGAACTCACTTTGTAGACCAGGCTGGCCTCAGACTCAGAGACCACCTGCCAAGGGCTGGGATTAAAGGCATGCACCACCGCCACCTGGCACTTCCATGTTTTTGTTGGTGTGTGTGTGTGTGTGTGTGTGTGTGTGTGTGTGTGTGCGTTGACCCATGGATTCCTCCAGGCCATCTGCTGATGAGCCCAGGGTCCCCCAGCCTCAGTCTCCATGGCACTGGCTTTTTATGTGGGTGTGGGGAACTCATGATGTCACAGCAAGCATTTCACAGACCAAACCAACTCCCCAGGCCCTTTTCTTTTCCGGCATTGAGCCTCCCGAGTAGCCCGGCCTAGCCCAGAATTCCAGGCAGTTCTTCTGCCTCAGTCTTTCAGACCCTGCCATTGCAGGCCAGCACCAACGGCCATCCAAGCTGCTCTTTCTCTTGGTGCTGTCAGGACAATGGCCACCTCAGAGCCAGGTGCCCCACACCCAACACGTTTTGAGACAAGGTAGCCCCAGCTGTCCTAAAACTCCCTCTGCAGATCAGCCTGACCTCAACTCAAGACATCCACCTGCCTCTGCTTCCACAGTGCTGGGATTAATGGTGCCCACCAAGACACCCTCTCCTTTGAGGTAAGGTCCTATTGTAGTCCAGGTTAGCCTCCAGCTCACTGTGTGGTTGACAATGGTGAGAACTGATCCCGCCTCCACCTTCCAAATGCTGCAATGACAGGTGTGCGCCACCGACACCAGGTCCCATCTGGCTCTATCTGGGAATTCTACCAGGCTGAGCTGGTTGCTCCTCTCTCCCAGGAGTCCTGGGGCCCTCTTGTTCTCAGGGCAGTCTATCTATGGCTCAGTGAGGGTCTGTTTTTAGGGACCCCTGCAGAAAATCCCCAAATATCTATGGTGCACAAAGTGGAGAGAGCAGGTCTGTGGGAGCTGGAGATGAAGTCAAGGAAATGGGCTCCCAAGGGGGAAGTGACATCATCAGGGGCAAGTGCTGCAACTCCACGGGCTCCATCAGCCTTATCAGCTCCAAACCAGCTCACAGGAGAGCCTGACTACCTCCTTCACCTCCTTACCAGCATCGAGGGTAATAGATTTCTGGGCTGGGCATGATCACACCTTTGATGCCAGAACTCAGGAAGAGGCAGGCACATCTCTGAGTTTGAGGCCAGCCTGGGCTACATAAGACCCTGGCTCAAAATGAGGAAAAAAACAGATTCCCAGGGCTGTAGGTGAGTGGCTAGCTTCTCCGGCATGGAGGCCATGGCCCTAGGTGCCACCCTCAGCACTTGGCATGGAGTTTGCAGGGCCTTCCTCAGCGACACTGAGTCAGAGGCCAACCTTGGCTCCGAAGGGACGCTGGCTGCAACAAATACTGTTCAGTCTTTGACCCAAGCTTTTGTTCTGAGAACCCATGTCCCCTTATAAGGACAGGAGAACTGGGGCAGGCGTCGTGCCAGCCTAGTCCCTGAATGGTAAGACCCCAGGGCGATGTCCCACCAGAACCTCAGCCATTTTGTCCCCTCCTGCCTGGTGAGCCAGTCACCGCTCACCTTGGGCGGTCACCCTTGGGCCGGTCCCGCTCAGTGAGGCTGGGCTCTTCCCTGACCTGCCTGTCCACGGGGATCCAGCACAGACTCCTCCCTCCCCCGGGAGCCAGGAGAAACCAGAGGCCACCACCGTCCACCCTCTGGAGCCATGGTGACACAGGAATGGGTTGCACCTGTGCTCGCAGCCACCTGGCCAGGACAGGACAGGGAGGACGGAGGGAACCACCCACCTCACTCATGGCTCAGGCAGCCAGCCTGCCTTCTGGGAAACCGCTGACAGCCCTTATCTGGGTTGTGTCTAGGCTAATGTGGGGTGGGGTGGGCAGCCCTGCTGCCCACCTTCCAGAAGGCTCTGCTTGCTCCTGCCCACCATACTAGGTCCCTGGACCTGGACAGACTCGGGGGTGCTGGCCAGGTATACCCTTGGCTCTGGAGGTGTGTCCCTGGCACCTACGAGCTCCCAGACCGGAACTGCTGTGGCCCCTGGTGCTGACAGTGGGGTGGGACAAGGTACACTTTTCCTGACACGTAGCTGAGGCTAGCACCTGAGTCACTGTGTATGTAACACTGAACCTGGCCCAACTCCCAAATGCTAGGATGCCAGGCAAGCGCTACCAGGTCTTGGTTTGTCCTCTGGTTAGGACTCTGCAGGGGGGTCTCAAACTTGTGGCAATCCTCCTGCCTGTGTTCCTAGTGCTGGGTTAATAGGTGGGAGCCATGTCACCCAGCGGACCCCGTCCCACCCTTGCGTGTACACATGGGCGTACCGAGAGGTCGGGCAGGGCATGAGGTGTTCCTGTTGCGTTCCATCAGGCTTGTTTTGAGCTGCGCTGCCCCACCAGGAGGGGCTGCCCTTTTCTCGACAGCATCTCACTGAAGCTGGGGCTCCGGCCCTCACGCGTGCCTGCACACGTGCGGACGCTAGCAGAGGCCTCCCTAGCCAGAACTCTAGTACAATCACATTTCCAAGCCTGAGGCTGTGGCTCAGGTCAAGGGCAAGTTGGGCATCTGCCCGGCAGCCAGCCAGCCCTGACACAGCAAGCCGGTCCACGGCAGTTGGATGTGCTGACTGCCTTGGTCCCTGCAGAGGAAGGGGATGGTGGGCAGTGAGAGGCGTGAGACAGACACCATAGGGCCCAAGGCCTTTAAACCCAGCACGTGGACAGCAGAGACCATACTGGCCTGTACGCTGTTCTGGGGGAAAAAAAAAAAAAAAAAAAAGTCCCTCTGGCCACCTACAGCCACAGCCACTGCTAGTCCAGGCGCTCTTGACCAAGGGACTCCAACAGCTAATGGTGCCCAGGGTCCATCCCCAGCACTGGAGAGATGGAGGCAGGACGAGTTCCAGGCCAGCCTGGGCTATCAGAGACTCTGTGTCAACAAGAGATTAATTGGCTGAGTGAGGCAGCATGTACCTCTAATGTTAGCACTGAGGGATGTGTGTAGCAAGGCAGAGGCAGACAGACCTGAGTTCGAGGCCAGCCTGGTCTACAGAGCGAGTTCCAGGACAGCCAGGGCTACACAGAAAAGCCCCATCTGTGGAGAAAAAAGGACACACACACACAAGAAACCCAACAGGTGTGACTTGAGCCCACCACTCCTGTGATGTCCGATCCCTGACAGACTGATTAGGTAGGCCATGCTGGCGTAGATCCTGCCATCCTCGGCCTTCCTAGTGTTTGGGGTGTGTGGGGTAACTGCAGCTCGTGGCACAGGAGAGCCTGTGCAGCCCCTGCCCCATTTCCTAGGCCCCGTCATGGTCTCCCACTCTAGGATACAGAGGTGAGGGCAGGCCACAGTGGCCCACGCTCTGCAGAGCACCCAGCGGTGTGTGTGGCCGACAGAAGCTGCCCGGAGGAGCTGGCTGGACCAAGCGGGGCTCCACAATGGTGCCTCAAGCTGTTCGAAAAGTAACACTTCCCTCTGCCTCTCTGGGAAGGGGAGCAGCATGTGCAGACAAACAGGCCTGGGTGAGAGGGCATGCTCCAGCCCCAGCACCTTTGGGCTGTGGGGCCTGGAGAGGCAGCCTCCCAGCTTTCCTCAGAGCACTGTGGCTGAGCCCGGCTGACTGGTGGAGGCCACAGGGCTGCCCACTCCTGGGGACGCTGCTGCCCTTATCTGGTCTCATGACCCAGCTCTGCTGGGGTCTCTTCCCAAGCGTGGAGCTTCCTGTACAGTGTGCTGAGTCAGCTCAGCAGGACTGGGCTGGGTGGCAGCCGGGCTCCCTGGGGCCCACAAGGGTCCCCTGCTCCTACACGCCCTGCTGGGAAGGCGGCCACAACCTAGGAGGTGGAGGCTGCTCCCGCCTTGCTGGTGAGCGGGGCCACAGGCAAGCAACGGGCCAGGAGCACAGTGGCAGCTTTCTCTTTCTCCATTTTGTTTTTTTCAAAAGCACGGACTCAGGCCCCCTGCCACAACACACGGCATCACTGTCCCCAGGGGCGGCCACTGCCCTGCCGACGGGGACAAGGGCACAGGCTGCTGGGCGATGGCTGTCACACTGCAGTGCGCGTGGGTGTGCTAGGCTGCTTCAGCCGCAGGGTTCCGCACAGCCAGCCGGCGAAGTCCACCTCCTCCCCCTCAGAGCGCTTGATGAAGGCATGGTTCTGAAAGAGGCAGGGTGTCGGTCACCGCCAGAGGCCGGCCCTGCCCAGGCAGTCCGGGACATTGTCTGGGGGCTGTCCCAGCCTCCACCTGCTCCATTCCACAAACTGCCTCTAGAAGAACTGCACGTCCCCAGGTCCGGGGCAGCTCCTCCAGGGGAGGGCAGCCTGAAGCCCTATGACCCTCTCCTGACAGGGTAGTTTGGGTGGGAAATGGAAAGACACAGAAGCCGGGGCCTGGTCACAGGGAACAAGGCCACACCTCTCCTTTATCTTGGATGGCCTACTTTTTTGTTTGTTTTTTTAAGACAGGGCTTCTCTGTGTAGCCCTAGCTGTAGACCTGGACTCACTCTATAGACCAGGCTGCCTCTGCCTCCCGAGTGCTGGGATTAAAGGCGTGTGCCGTGTGCCACCACACAGCTGCTTCCTTTTTGTTTTTGAGACAGGGTTTCCCATAGCTGAGGCTGGCCTTGAACATCTGTGTAGTCAGATGACCCTGAGATTTCTATCCTTTTGCCTCAGTCCCCAGGGTGCTGGGGAAATGGGGGGTGCCTGAGTGGGCCTCCCCAATACTGGCACGGCAGACACGCACCACCACACCCGACTAGAAGGCACTTGTGTCCATCTCTGGGCCTCTGGTGGTGGCCCAAGCGTGCACACAACCTGTGACTAGCCTGACTTTCTTTCTCAGGGGCCTAAGAAATAGACAGATGGTGCTTAAACCAGATTAGGTTTGTCCAGGGAGGGGGGTGTTCGCTAAGATCTGCCCATAAGTCTCAGAGTGGCTGCTCTTCCCATCTTGTGGGAGAAGGGTGTCCAGGGTGCAGATCTATGTGTGTCTTCATGTCAAGGACAACTCCAGCCTCACAGGTGGCCCAGGCCCTGGGTGGTGGCTGCTCAGAGGTGGCCGAGACCCTGGCGGTGTTGTGTCCTGTCAGACAGCCCCAGTCCCCTGGCCCAGGACACAACCGCACTCACCATCAGCATCTTCAGGTCTGCGCGCTCCGCTGGGTTCTTAATGAGGCTGGGTGAGGGGACAAGGTGCGAATGTCACTCAGCAGCCGTGGCTGGGCTGCCCACTGGGAGCCCCTGACTTCTTAAGGTGACAGGGTCTTCTGTGTCCCAGGGTGACCTTGAGCTCACCGGGGAGGACCGGGATGCCAGGTGTGTGTCCCAGCCCCCTCCCCCACAGCTAAAGTCCTAGTGAATTTAAGCAGAGAGAGCTTGGTGACTCTGTCCAGAAGACCGATGTGGGAGGCTGGTCTGCGGTGGCTCACTCCACTAACTGGCAGAAATGGTGCCTTCTGGGACATCCAGGTAAGCTGCCGCCTGGCCCCATGTACTCCAGAAACAGCACGTAGCAGCTGACTGTTCTTGAAGAGCTGCGGAGTTGAGCCGCAGCTCAGCTACCCCCAACCCACATGCCCACTGGCTGGGACAGGACCTGTGCTGCTCGCAGGCCCTCAACCAGCACACACTGGCATCCTGACCATTCAAGCCTGGCACCTGGGTGTGAGAGTCTGGCTTCCCATGTGGCCTCAGGTGTGGGGACAGTTCAACCCCTGGCTGGAGTGTGGGGCTGCCTCCCCCCGGTGCCACGGGCCCCATCTCACCATTTATTGACAAACTCCTGGAAGTCTGAGCTGAACACACCACTGGGCAGCTTTGGAGGTGGCTGTGGAGGACAGGGAAGGGTCACCTGAGCGGCTGCGCTGGGTCAGCTTTTCCCAACACTATCAAGTGAGTGGGCAGGAGCGGCCTGTAGTGCGGCCAGGGCCTTCCTGTGAAGGGAGGCTCCAGGGCTTCTCCAAGAAGTGCTGGCTGAGCAGAAGCGTCAGTGCCAGAAGAGCGACAGCCCTGTCACAGCCCACAACATCGAGGCCTCTTTACAAGGTGCTAGGAAAGCCCGTCTTCTGCCACTGTCCTTTGGCCCTGAGGACAAACATGCAGATTGCATGTGACCTTGGTCCCCTTCTGGAGACCTGCTTAGATAGTTTTTGTTCCACTGCTGGCTGCTTTTGAGTCAGGGTCTCACACTGGAGCTGACACTGGTCTGGAAGATGCTATGTGATAATCCTCCTGCTTCAGCCTCTGACTCCAGGGCACTAGGCTGGAAGGTCTAACCCCAGGAGCTCTCTGGACCCAAAAGAAGGGCAGCAGCGAGCTTCCCATGGGAGGAAGCGTGGACAAGGGAGTAGCCTGCTGTGTCTGTGGTCCTATGCAGGTGACCGCCCTTGGGCACAGCACCAGCCTAGGCTGGCCCACGCTGACCTCCAACTTGTTTCCTGCCTGCACTGCTGAGCAGCTGGGTCACAGGGCAGATGAAGACACAGATGGCTTCCTACTGAGTTGGGCCTCAAGGTGCCCAGCCCACAGCATCCCTCCCTCGGGCATCCAGCTAATTCCTTGAGCCAAGTGCCCGGAGGCCAAGGGCACACACCTCGTTCACGATGTAGTCCAGAAGTTCAAAGATGGCCATGGCCGGTCGGCTGTCCATCCCATGACCTACTTGACAGGACAAAGGACAAATAACTGGGGAGGGTGCACAAAGCTTACCGAGGGTGACCCTGGTCCCCCGACCTGGCTTCAGTCCTGCACTCTTACAGGCATGTGCCAAGAAGCTGGTCACGTGGGTGGAAATGCTCTGTGCGTGCTAGCAGTGGGCAGGGCTGGTGACTGAGCAGGGACACTGACGTGACCTTGCATAGCTGCTGAGGCCTTGGAACAGGAGACTGGTGGACGGCGACCCCTGCCCGAGGCCCTGATGGCCAGAAGCCAAACTATGCCGTTCGCCCATCCTGCCATGGGCTGCTTTGGGACTTAGGTTAGCGAGCTGGCCTGGTCTCACGACTACAGCTGGCCAAAGGACTGGGGCCAGCTGAGGAGCGTGTCCTGCGATCTGGTTTCAGGGTGAGCAGGCAGTGTGGGGCGCAGGGTGGGGAAGGGGGCTCTCTGCTCACTGAAGGCATGTGAACCACACACCACCACGGAGACACACAGGGGCCTCCAAGACATTGTGCTTCCTGAGAGCCAGACACAAGTCACACAGCACAGACTCCACGTCAGGAGATGTCCAGAGCAAGAGAATCCAGGGGGCACTGGGCGAGCAGGGGCCGGGGAACTGAACGCGACATCCTCGGGGGCGGGGGTTGAATGCTCCAGAACCAGCTGGAGATGACAGCCACTCTCAGCTTTGGATGTGCTAACCGCTGGGCAGCAGGGCCTCCGGGAAGCAAGATGCAGTGTTTATGTCCTGTCTCAGTGGCTACAAAGTCACCCACTCTCCCCAACTCCCAGTACCCAGGTGCTCTGCAGAGGCTCTGTCCCACGCCAGGACCCTGTCCCTTGCCCCCCAGTGGCTAAGGTGGCCACTCCAAGGGTTGGGTTGTCTCCCCTGGTTTCCCGGAAGCTGGATTCCCTTCAGTGTGCACTCCCTGTGCCACCGAGGCTACCAGGAGCCCGGGGATGTCACCGGAGTACCTCGGTCTGGGGCCCCCTGGATGACACGCTGTGGCCCCCTCTGCACTGCAGCCCCCACTTAGCCATTTTCATGAGGAAATGCTGGGAAAGCCAGCAGCTGGCCAGGGCTTGCTCCAGACTGGAGGCTCCCGGCCTTCCAGCTGGCGGCAACAGGTGCAGCTGCCCTGGACGGAGGGGGAGACGCGCACCACCCGCAGCTCTGTCCCCAGAAAGCCCGGGACCATCTGAGGACTGCTGACCACGGCATGCCCTGTCCAGGGGCAGCTGCTACAGAGAGGGCCGGGAGGGTGGCAGCTGGTCCCCCACCCATCCCTCCCCAGCTAGCTGTAATGTCCCGTACCACTGATGGGGCGTCCAGGGGGCCTGGGCCTTGGCGAGACACTGTGAGGCTCTCCGTCTGTCCCGTCGACCACGGGCCTGCCAAAGCTGGCCTCTAGTTCCTTGGCGTCAGGTGGGGGGATGGGGTACCTTCCGATGGCCAGCTCCACCAGCGACAGTCCCATGCTCCAGATGTCCGACTGCACAGAGTAGTGTGTGCCCTGCAGCCGCTCTGGCTGTCGGAGAGACAGACGGTGCTGGGGCTGGTAGCAACGGGGCAGGGGCCACATGCACGGCCACAGAGGGGCCCCACCGAGGATGCGCGGAGGGGGCCACTCACGGACATGTAGGAGCGGGTCCCCACAAATGAGTTGGCCATGGAGTCAATCAGCTGGCCGCTCACCCCGAAGTCGCACAGCTTGATCTCGCCGCGGGAGTTCACCAGGATATTGGAGGGCTTCACGTCTGGAGACAGGGCCAGAGTAAGGCTGCGCCCGCGGTGGCCCGCCTGCGCCGGCCTTCACCTGCTTACCTCTGTGCATGATCTGGTGCTTCTCCCGGAGGTACGCCAGGCCTCGGAGCACCTGCAGGGAGGCCAGAGCATGACCGGCCAGCCCATGCCAGCCCAGTCAGGAGCACCAGCCACAGCGGCTGGGCGACACAGTCCCCCCAAGCCCCACACAGGCACCTGCGGCAAGCACAGGCCACTGTCTGCAGTTGAAAGCGCAAGGCCAAGGGCAGCCTCAAACTCGCTACGATTCTCCTGCCTCGGCTCCTCACATGCTGATATGACAGGCATGTGCTAGCATGCCTAAAAATACTTGTTTTTTCTTTTCAGACAGGGCCTCACCGTGCAGCCCTGCCTGCCCTGAGTGTGGGGTGGGTGCACACTGCTCATCCAGTTCCGTCACAGGGAAAAAAGGTGTGGTCACAGGCCACAGCTCATGGTAGGGCCAACAGAGAACCTCAAATGAATGGGGCCCGGATTTGCTTAAGCTCCCAGGAAGGGGCTGCGGCCGGAGCAGTAGCAGCCAGCAAACTCACCGCAATGCTGACCTTCCCCAAGATGTCCTCAGGGATCCGCTTGGCCTCCTTCAGTACCTGGTCCAGCGAGCCACCGTCCTGCATGGAAACAACAGCAGCTGAGCAGCTGGCTTTGTCAAGAAGCCCAACTCTAACCTCAGCCACACCGGCCTCAGCAGCAGCCAGGTCCCCCGGCAGGCCTGTGGTATGGGACACTCAGAGCCCAGAGGCTATGACTGTGACAGCAACAAAACGCACGTATGTCAAGGGCTGGCCCCTTCACCAGGGGCTGTGGGGAAAGGGGCGACACTGGGGATCTTTGGGCAGGACACGACCTGAAACCTGAGGGCTATGCCCCACAGAAGAGCAGTGGTGAGGTGGCCAACTGGCCACAGTGCAGAAACAGGACCCACAAGTCACCAACCTGGCGGTCCCTCACAGCAGGGTGTGGCCCTGATTCCACTCAACAGATGAGGAAATACTGTCCTGACTCCAGCTGGGCCAGGACGCTAGGCAGTCACGGCCAGGCTGGTGCACCCGACATAGAAAGCAGGACCTCAGGAGGTGAGGTCAGGGAGGGCCTCCTCTGTCATGGGGCTCAGAGGGACACAGGGAAGGTCCAGAGCACTTGGCCATCTCTGAGGTGGCTGGAACTCAAGGTGGCCCAGGTCTTCCAGTAAATCTGTCCTGCTGAGCACGGGGTTACTGGAGCCCTAGGTTTTAGCTAGCTAGCTATCTATTTACTTACCTATTTATTCTTATTTTTATTTTTTGGCTTTTTCAAGACAGGAGGTCTTTGTGTTACCCTGGCTGTCCTGGAACTCAGGAGGTCCACGTGCCTCTGCTGAGTACTGGGATTAAGGCATGCGCCACCATTGCCCGGATCTGTTGTGATTCTGTGGACTGAGACTGGAGGAGACAATGGCTGGGTCTAGCTACTGTCCACCGAGGGGAAGGACAGGCTACTGTCTCCCGAGGGCAGCAGGTCCATCACTTCCGTTAGGCCACAGTAGGTCTGCAGGGTGCCGAGCGGCTGCCTTACCCCAGGAGTTCCTCAGTGTGACAGCTACAGGCATCTCTAGGTATGACTGAGTCTCTGGTGGCCAGCCCCCTCCTGAGGTTGAACATGGATGCTCTCGCTCTCGGGCAGGTCCCAGTGTCCCAGGGCAAGATGGAGAACGGGGGGTGCTGCCAGCCAGTCCCTGCGTGCACTTTCAGAGACTATCACAGAGAGTGCCAGCACGTTTTCTTGTGGAAGATTCGAACAGAGAATCCAGGCTGAGCCCCCAGAACGTCCTACTTTCTACACGGGCCCCCTTCAGTACCTTCTGTCACTCTGCAACTGCACAGGCGCTGCAGAGGACAGCTAAGCGGCCCAGCAGGCTCCTGGTGGGTGGGCCCGCACTCATGACACACAGCGGCTTCTCTTCTGCAGAGACAACTGGGGCTGCAGTGTGGCATCAAAAAGGGGGCAGGGCCTGACAGGCGCCCTGGAGGGAAGTCTGGTCTTGGATGGGGGTGGCAGGAGCCCAGCCTCTCCCTCCCCTTCCCCTTGGCCTCCAGGTGTAGGGTGAGCAGCTGTGCCCCGCAGCATCCTCTGCTCAAGCTAGGGCTGGAACACTCCAGATCAATGACAAGGGCTCTGTGCACACGAGCCTGTGGGCAGAGCAGTGCTCCTGTCAGGCTAGGGTCAGGCCACTGGCAGGGACACAGCTATGGCCTGGCTGTCATCTTACCCTTCCCAAGGTCCTGCTGAATATGGCCCACTGCTACCCACAAGTGGCCCCAGAGGTCACAGCTGCATCCTCCTCTCCCTGATGAAAGCTTCTCCAGGGCGTGCTGCCTAACGTAAGCCAGTAACACCCAGCGAGGCCAGCCCGCTGCTGTCTGTCGCCAAGCTCCGCAGCACCCCAGAACTGGGAGCCCAGAGTGACTGGACGGCACAGTCACTCTCTGATTTCAGCCTCTGTAGCCAAATAAATCCTGTTTCTGTGTCACCCTCTACAGAAAACTAAAAGTGGACCAGGGCCAGGCCCAGCCTAATGGCCACCCAACACCACCCCCAGGGGTAAGCTTTCCTCCCAGGACACACCCATACCAGGTGACCTGATTTAATCCAAACTCCATCAGCAGGGAAGGCAGAGTGGCCTTTTTCTTCTCTCCTTCTTTGAGACGGGGCCTCAGGTGGCCTTACTCCTACCTCCCCGGCACCGGGATGTGGACACATACCAGGCCTGGCTCAGTTCTGTTTTCAGATAGAGCCTTGCTTTGTAGATCAAGCTGGCCTCAAATTCAAGGCAATCCTCCTGCCTCTGGGACCTTCCTGTCCCAACACTGTTGCCCTAGTGTGAGAGGCACCTGCAGGCATAGCGGGCTCCCATGCCCCTTGTAGTACAGTGCCCAGCTGGGCTGCCAGCCGGCCACTCCGGTGATGAAGAGTCAAGTGCCTTGACACAGGATGGAGTCCCTTTCCTGCAAAGGACCAGGAGGCCTGTAACCCAACAGTCGACCATCTATAAAGGGATGGGACCATCACCTGCTCATCCCTGAGGCAAGCATCGTGAGGCTCAAGGGAGAGACAGGCCAAGGCCAGGTGAGGACCTCCCAACAACTGGGCACACCTTCCTCAAATGCCCTTCCTGCTTCCTGTGCAAAATGGTCCCTAGGTCGGTGTATTGGCAACGCACGGGTAAGGGCCGTGGGAGCTGCCAAGCTTTCAGGGAGTCTCAAGGTTCTTTTGGTTGTTTTGTTTTTCGAGACAGGGTTTCTCTGTGTGGCCTTGCCTGCCCCAGACTTGCTTTATAGACCAGGTTGGCCACAGCCTTACAGTGATCTGCCTGCCTCTGCCTCTGCCTCCTGAGTGCTGTGAGTCTCAGGGTTCTTGCGCCTGGCTCAGCAAGCTGGGATCTCGTTTCGCTCAGACCCTCCATCACGCCCAACTCTAGAGACCCAAACTTATGGAGAGTGAGGCGTGCGGTGCAGCTACCATCTGAGGTTGGGGCCCGTGGGCCTGGGTACATCCTTCCTAGCTCAGAGCGAGGCAAACGGCTAGTGGAGCAGGAACCCACTCCCCCCGAGACCACAAATGCAGGTCGCACAGCATGGCCCCACGCTCCCGCCTGGAGCGGTGGGTGAGGGGTGGTGGGTGGACAGAGGTCTCACCATGTGCTCCATGCAGATGCTGATCTCGCCGTCGCTGTAGAAGGCCCCGTAGAAGCCCACGATGTAGGGCGAGTTGCACTCGTGCAGCACCTGCAGCTCCCGGATGATCTGGTTGCGGACAGCCGGCTTGATCTCCAGGTGGATCAGCTGCAAGGATGAGGAGTGGCTGCTGAGGAGGACCACCCAGCTTTAACCGCGGTGTTTAACCGGCTCCCAGACACGCCACGCCGGCTCCCAGGCCCTTCCTCCAGGCCCGCCATTCCCAGGGCGCAGCCTCAGTGGCCACTCAGGAAAGGCTATGAGGAAGCAGTCAGCGCCCACAAGCCTGGAACCTGGTGCCAGTGGGAGCAGCCACGGCCAGGCCCGTTAGAGCCACACGGGGCCAATCGTGGGCACGCGGGCAGCCTGCAGACAAGGGAGGTCCCTGCACGGGCAGGGCAGGGCTCTGGGGTGGGGAGACAGCTGCTGTAGTGGTAACGGCTGCTGGGGAACCTAACAGAAACCCCAGCAAAGGGTCACTGGGTAACTGTAACTAGTGAGCAGGAAGGGTGGTCAGGGCAAGGTGGGGAGGCCTTTGTACAAAGGGGACAGAGAGCCAATCTAGGGGTGAGCCACCTACAGGTGAGCCACCAATGGGGCATGAAGGTGCCGGCATGAAGGATGAGCTCAGGGCAGGTGAGAGTGACCCTGGCCAAAAAACAACAAGAGCAGGCGGAACAGGTGGAAATGGTATTTCCACACAAAGGCCGAACCCCATCACCTGAGGTCCACAAACGCTCACTGGGGCCTAGCTCAGCAGGCCAGGCCAGCCTACACTTCCTTGTGCCTCGCCTCCCACGCTTCACTGCCTTGACACTCAACCACCGTGGTCTACTCTCAACCGTGATGGGAGCAGGACACCCCTGCCTTTCTCCTCAGCCCCAGCGCCACGTGTGTGTACGTGGGTCTGTGTGGTAGGACCGTATCTCTTGGCGTCCACAGGACTGGGGCCTATGGGGTCCAAGCCCACCCTGAGAACCGTGGGCACTAGAGGAGGATGTGGAGCAGAGTCAGGAATTGGTCGGGCCTTCTGAGAAGGGCGGTGGCTGCAGGTGAGGCGAGGCAAGGACACAAGACCCGAGGCCCACGATGAGGGAGGCTCTCAACTGCCACACAGGGGCTTGGGGAGCATTATCTGATGTCTGTGGGGTATCACGGACGCTGACAGAGGGCGGGCAGTGAGGTGAGCCTTCTAAAAATGCATGGCTGCCACCCTGAAGAGCGGACAGGAGCAAGCGCCCCCACCTCCACCCTGTCTGCTGACATGCAGTCCCACTCGTAATGGCAGCCTGCAGAAAGCCAGGACCAGGGCCGGTCTCCCGCCACACCAAGGCCCTTCATAGTGGCTGGTGGCTGGTGGCTGCTTAGCCACGGGTGCCAAGCACTCGCCGCACAGAACCCTGGGAGCCTGGAGTGCCCAGGGACGAGCCAGAACAGGGGCGGGAGGTCTCTGCTCCATGCTGAGCCTGCAGGAGGGCCTCATAAGGCCGACGCCATCTGCCCAATCCAGAAACTTCTCTGCCAACTCCTCAGTCCTGCAGGGTGCAGACTGACAGCGGAGGGGCCGTCTGGTCAGCAGCACGCGGCCCCGGTCTCTCAGCCCACGTCTGTCTCCAGCATCTGAATGCGGGGCGGCTAGCTTGTGCATCTCGGACACAGGTCTTGGACACCGGATCTCTGCTGCATGAACCACCTGAGGTGGCCCTGGCATGGGTGACTGCACGTCTGTGTCCGCTGCTGGTGGGAGTCAGCCCTTGAGCAGGATCATCCCCCTCCACCAGGACATGGAGAGAGGGGCGCCAGGGCTGGAAGACACTTTCTTTGCGAGCAGAACTGTACAGTCTGCATGACTGGAGGGCCCACGGGACGCTGTGGTGAGTTCATGGCAGCCTGTCCCGAGCCTGGACCACGGCGCACTGCTGCTCCCAAGAGGATGCGATCTTAAGCCAGTGCCAGCCTGCTCTCCCTGTGCCATGGGCCTGTCACCGGCTTCCAAAAGTCACACAGGAGCACCAGCTCTGCGTACACTGCCCTTGTCAGGAGCAGTTGGCATGGAGACGTGGCCTCCGGCTGTACAAGCTGTGGGCAGAAGGCTGCCTGTTGTGGAGAAGCTCCCAGCCCAGGTGAGTTACACGCCCTGCTGGGCTCCAGCCATGAGGGGCCTAGGACTGCTGGTCCAGGATGTTGCTAGAGGCTGGACCAGTCATAAAAAGAAGAGTTGGAGTGGACGTGCTGGGTCCTGTCCACTGCAGCAGACCGTCACTCACCGATGGCAGAGCAGGGCATGCTGGCCAAGGGGGTGTGGACAATTCTCAAAGTAGCCCCATGTGCGGATGACCTGTGTGCAGGCGGCGGCTGAGGCTCAGCTTCCACACACTGGCCACCTGAGGCAGCCAGCGTGTCAGGGATGCCTGGAAGAGGCAAGGACGGTCCTGGGTCCCCACTTGGGCTCCCCGCTGCCCTGTCAATGCCACCGCAGAGCTCTGTGCAAGGCAGGTGGATTCCAGGGTGCAGCAGCGCCCACGCGGAGTTGGCAGAGAACTCTGGCAGGAAGAGGTGGCTCTCCCTGCTGAACAGCCCAAAGAAAGGTCAGCTGTGCTCACGCTCCAGCCACCCAGTGTGCAGGTCACCACTGGCTATGTCCTGCTGTCACCTTTCCACCCCTTAAAGGGATCCTGCTCTAGGAGAGAAGAGCCGGCAGGCAGGCAGGGGCCCACGCTCGGCTGGCGGAACGCTCGGCTGGCGGGATCCTGCAGCGTGAGGATCTTCAGGAACGGGTGGAAGCCTGGAGCCCGGTGGGCGTGCATGCATGCGCCCGGCCTCCATCGAGGCGGCGAGCTTTCAGATCAAAGAAAAGCAGGTGACCCCTGTCGCAGCGTGGCTCATCCGATCGGCTGAAGGTAGGAGCAGGGCCACTGCTCCCAAGTGGCTTCGGGACTCTCGTGAGGCTGCAGCGTGCCTGCCTTCCCTGCAGACTTTGCAGCTGCGTGCTCGGCAGCCAGAACCAACTTCCGGCCGGCTCCACGTCCACCTGCAGCAGTCCTGCTTCTCCGAAGACCAGGCGGAAGGCTTGGCTTGCCGTTTGCTGTTCCACACAGGGTCTCGCGTGGCCCAGGGTGGCCTTCAACTCGCACTAGGCTGAGGACTCGCACTCTTGATCCTCCTGGGACGACACGCCTGCACTACAGGCCTGGTTTACGAGCTACTGGGGAAGGAACCCGGGCTTCGTGTGTGTCAGGCCAGCACTCTGCCCACTGGGTCAACGCCGCCCCGGCACATCGTCATAGACTAACAGACGCGTAAACTCCACGCGTGGCCCTTCTCTAACTGCACAGCGGTTCACAGTGCAGCCTGACAGCAGTTTTGAATCGGATGGGGAAGAACATGGGGTCTGGGGCATGCCAGGCCGGCACTCACCAGGGCACCATGTCCCTGCCCCAGAATCTGGCAGAGGCAGGAATCTCTGTGAGTCTGGGCCAGCCTGCTCACAGAGCAAGTTCTAAGTCGCCAGGGCTACAGTGAGACCCAGCTCCAGCATCACAGAAGCTGAGGACAGGACGCATGCCCACCCTGACCCCCTCACCTTTCTGGCCATGATGAGGCCTGACGGCCTGTGCCGGGCCTTAGTGACCACGCCGCCATTGCCGGCCCCCAGCTCTGAGATCCTGTCAAAGTCGTCGTCCCTGAGCTCTCCGACCTTGGCCTTCTGGGTGAGGAAGGCCTCCAGCCGCCTCCGCTGCTGCTCATCCAGGTCCAGCTCCTCTAGCTTCTTCTGCAGGTCCACCAGGTTCGCCCTGCAGAGCCAGGAGCACAGGGTGAGCCAAGGACCCCCCACGCCATGTGGAGAAACCGTGACAAGCTGATCCAGAGAACCCAGGACACCTCAGGAACACGTGAGGAGGCCAAGGCGCCAGAGGCCAGGCGTACCATGGCCCTGGCCAGGACCTTGTCTGTGCTGAGGGCATTTCAAGTGGCTTTGGATCCTACAGTAACAGCAGCCATGTCACCGTGCTAATCCATCTGAGGCCTCCCACACAGCAGCCATGCCCCCACCCAACCCCTCACTGGGGATTCTAGGCAAGGGCTCTATCTTTTGGGACAGGGTCTAAAACTTACCCAGACTGCCCCTGAACTCACTCTGTAGCCTAGGCTGGCTTGAAACCGTGCTCCTCCCGCCTCAACCTCATGAACCTGTTCCCACCTGTCTGTCTTCACCCTCAAACAAGCCACCCGACCATCCCACCCTGTCCTTCCTTTCACGACGGCACGCCCCCTATGACAGGTATGTGCTGGTCACCCTCCCAGGACCCCAGGTGCACAGCAGCCCTTGGAGGGCCTCAGCACCTTCAGGCTTCTAGTCCTTCCACTCAGCTTCTAGGAAGCACCCCAAGACCTCCCTTGCCTCCCAATGGCTGCTCTAACCCATTAGCTTTGGCCAGTAGGATACAACCTCCAAGACCTAGCTTCAGGGCGCTGCACCCCTTCTCTGCACCCCATATCTGCACTGTGGGCTCCAGGCTCCCAGGAACTCTCTCCAACTCCTCAGGTCCTCCCCAGGCCATTCCTATGACTTCCAGACCAGAAGCCCACTCTTTCCTAGAACAGCATCCCCCAGCCTCCATCCATTCTCTAGAACCCCAGGCTATCTTTATGCTCTGTGGGCCCCTCAACACCTATCATGTACCCGACCAAGCCAACTTGTCCCTCACGCCGTGGGACTGTGGGAAGTCCTTCCATCACGCTGGTACTCCCACAGAGGGGGTGCCTCTCCCAGTCTTTTCTGACAGAGGCCTCCCCGGGTATCACTCAAAGATCCTAAGCCTGTCCTCTCCCAAGACACCCCACTTCCACCTCAGAAAGCCCAGCCTTCCCCCTCTGTCTCCTCCCAGCTAACCCTTATCCCCAACCTTATTTGACGAACCCTCTTGCAACCTGACCTGCTCCCACCCCGTGGACCCCTCATCCTACCCCACCATCGTGAAAAATCGGCTGCCCGTAGGCCTACCTCCAGGTCACTGCCCACTTTCCACTAGGTCATCATGTCCCCCCCTTGTCCCTTAAGAGCCAGGACCTCCTCCACCGCCCCTTGCTCCATAAAACAGGTTCCTCCCCTCTGGCCCTGGCGAGGACAATCTTGCCTCCTGGGGCTCAGGCCAGGCACTACAGGTTGCATTCTTTAAACGCTCCGCTCCCCTCACACCCAGCCCACTGCCTGTAATCATCATACCCCGCACACCCGGAAAGGCCCACCCTTTCCCGGACTTTTTCCCCCACGGAGCCACCCTCTCAGACCCCACTCCCTGTCCCGATCCAAACCCCAGGCTCAGCTACGGACACTCGCAGACCCCTGGCTTACTCTGCTCCACTCTGCCAGGCGCAGGCTGCTCGCAAGGCCCCGCCCCTCTACGCTCACGGACCGCAGGGCTCTCCTCTTAGGCCACGCCCCCCTCCCCATTGGCCAAGCGGTCAGCCCACAGGCCTCACCGCTCTGACCCCGCACCCCCAAGGCTTCGTTCCAGCGCTCAAGGCCACGCCCCTCTCCCCTCAGCACACCTCCTCCTCAACCCTCACACCGCAACCCTGGGATGTGACCACGCCCCCCTCCCCCGAGGCCCGCCCCTGTGCCGGCAGGCCCCGCCCACTCACTCGGAGGCGCCCTCGCTGGTAGGGGACGGGCCCTCGGCGATGGTAGGGTTGATGGTGAGCGCCGGTAACACCGGCTTCCTCCGGGCCAGCATCGGGGCTCCGCGGCCGGCGGCGGCGCCTCAGCCGGGGCCCATAGGGGGCGGTGCGACGCGGGCCCGGGGCTGCGGCCTAGGCCGGGCGGGAGGCGGGGGGCGGCCGAGCCGGGGGCGCCGGGGTGAGGAGACCGCCGCCGAGGCCAAACGAAGCTGACGCTGCAGCCCAGACGGGAGGCGGGGAGCAGGGGGCGGCCACGAGATCGCGGCCGGACTCTCGCGAGATCTCCTCCCCGAGGCCCCGCCCCCCAGGTGAGGCGGCGCATGCGCACTGTAGGAGAAAGGCGGAGGAGGACGCTGCGCCGCGTCCAGGGCACATGCGATCCGCTGGGCGGCCGGGTTCCCACGCCCGGCTGCGCCTGCGCCCCAGATGCGTGCTGGTTAATGACCGCCGGCTGACCGTGAGGCGCAGCGGCCGGGGCTCTGGGATGCCCAGGAAGAACGTTCCAGGACGTCGCGCCACCGGCACCAGTCAAATCAGACTTGTCTAGTTTTAGAATTTTTTCTAGATTCGGCCTCTCGGTCACTGGGCCTACCCCAGAACTCCTGACCCTCCTGCCTCATCCTCCGAGGCTGGCTTTGCTGGCGCCTCGAGCGCCGCCCACTAAGCCCTCCTCCCTGGTGTTTATATTTGGAGACCGTGTGTACCCCACACTTGGGGAAGGTAGAGCTGTTGTCTACGCTTTGTTTCCAGTCCCGCAATCCTCCAGTCTCAGCCTCTGGGACCATCTCACTGTTGTGCAGCAACCCCGCAGCCCCTCGGGGAAGCTCTTGTCCCCTTCCCAGTCCCTGACAGTCACCATTTCAGCGTCTGAATCCGAACATTTTGTGATTAGGGTCACTTACTGCCTGGCGCATTTTACAGAGACCTATTTCCTCAAAGTCCATCCACAGAGGTATAGATGTCAGAGCCCCGCGCTTTTTTCTGGCTGAATAATATTCCTCTATCTGGGCGTACCACTCAGGGTTGGCTCATTTGTCGAGGATCTTGCTCTTGCGATGAGGAAGTATACAAACGGGCTCGATGGTGCAGGCCTGTGATCCCAGCACTCAGGGAGGCAGAGGCAGGTGATCACTGTGAGTTCGAGGCCAGCCTGGTCTACCAAGTGAGTCCAGGACAGCCAGGGCTACATAGAACAAAAAACAAAACAAAACAAAAACCCACCAAACCACTGAGGTGGCACTGACCTGTCACCTTAGCACTCAGGAGGCTAAGGAAGCAGGATCTAGAGTTAAGGGCTACCCTGGGCTACGTAGCGAGACTCTGTCTCAGAGTTGGAGCACAGCCCAGCAGCGGACTGTTTTCTGGCTGGTGCTGGGTGGACCCCAGGACTGCCCAGCGACCGACCGACCACCAGTCAGCTATCTTCTGAGTTTGTGAGGTGTTTCGCCGGCCAGGCTGGGAGACCCGGTGTTCTCATGCGTTCAAACATCACTGCAGCTGGAAGTGCTGGCCTCAGAACAGCGTTTTCCTGAATGAAAGCCCTCCCCCACCAGCTTCACACAGTGCAGATATGGTTGTGGAGGGGGGTCCTCTCTACTGTGGGGGTCCTAAGGACTGAACTCAGGTCCTCGGGCTTGGGTGCAAGCCCTGCTACCTGCGGTCAGCCTTCTCGCTGACCGCCGGCTGCCCACTCATTCTTCAGCAGTCTCCTGCCGGACGAGCACGCCGGAGATGGGTCTGGGGTCTCCAGCTCCGGGGTGGGAATGCCTTGTTTTCCAGCAGCTCCAGGGACACTCCTTCACTCTGGTTTATCTTCAGCTCCATGTAATCTTTTTTATTGACCCATAATGGACCATAATAAACGCACCCTCGGGAAGGTGCAGTTCCAGGAACTGTTAAGGAGGGTGCAGGCCTGTGGAACCGTTCCCCCTTACCCCCCCCCCGAGCTGGGTGTGTCCCAGTTATTGGCTTCTGCCCAGAGTGAGCAAGGGTGCCATGCTCCTGCGCCTGGTCTATGTGAGCTTTTAACTGGGAAGGACCCTGACATCCCACATGGTTGAAGGACACAAGCAAGAGCTTCACAAGTCCAAAGGCTGTGAGGTCACAGACAGCAGATAAGGACAACTCAGGCCCTGCCACAGGAGAGAGCAGTCAGGGATACCAGTCCCTAAAGCCAGAGCACTCAGGAGGCAGCGGCTGACAGATCTCCAGGAAGCCAAAGCCAGCCCTGTCTGCGCAGCCAGTTGCAGGTCACCGGTGCTACGTACTGAAACCCGGGACAAAAAAAAAAAGTATACAGGGCCTGCTGGAAAACATCCACCCAGGCTAGGTCAGGAGTGGAGGCCCCCCCCCCCAGGCTCCGCAGAGAGGGAACTGGGGGCGTGGTCAGGGGTGGAGCTCCAGGAA
The DNA here is from genome assembly GCA_010120015.1 of Rhombomys opimus. Taxonomy (NCBI): domain Eukaryota; kingdom Metazoa; phylum Chordata; class Mammalia; order Rodentia; family Muridae; genus Rhombomys; species Rhombomys opimus. The sequence continues at coordinate 1,686,743 of REGO01000330.1, read as the reverse complement.
GCCTTGGGCTTAATTCCTGGTACTAAATAATAATAAAAACATAGCCGCCGGGATTCCTTCAGAGGTCACTGGTCCTCACTGTTCCGTGCTGTAGACCTCTGACTATGCTTTCACTTTTCTGTGGGTCTAACCTTGTCTAAGGACAAACCAGCAGGATGATGTCAGAGGTGCATGTTTCCCTTCAGCTCCTTGGACACGTTAGACGCCCTGGGCATTCCTGTCCCAGGGGCTGACCCCCCGCCCCCACTGTCTAGCCCTCCACATGAGGTTTTATGGCTGGGGTCACAGGGCACCTCACGCTAGCCGCCTCCCAATATTAACCACCCAGCACTTTCTGCTGGCAATCTTTCCGTATCTGGCTCCTGACTTATCAACAGTTCCAATGACCTTCTTCTGGGTCCCTTGTTCCAGACACACGGGGGAATAATTATGCAATGGCTTTCTTGATAATACTAGCTCAAGGTGACACTTGTGTCGATGGGGCAAGGGAGAAGGGGCAACTCACCTAGGTGGTGGCTGAGCTCCTTGCAAAACCATCCTGTCCCATTGGGGACACTCCACGACCCTGCTGAGCACCTAACACCCCAGCAGAATCCATTCCTACAGATAAACAGAAGAAACACAGGAAGGATTCGTGGGGTTTTTGTTTGTTTGTTTGGTTTTTTCAATTTTCGAGACAGGGTTTCTCTGTGTAGCCTTAGCTGTCCTGGACTTTGTAGACTGGTCTTGAACTCACAGCAATCCACCTGCTTCTGCCTCCCCTCCCTGTGTTGCCGGGATTACAGGCACAGGCCACCATGCCCTCCAAGGCTTCGTGTTTTCTTACTTTGTGTATGTATGTGTCACAGAGCAGGTGTGGAGGTCAGAGAGCCCCTTGTGGGGACTCCTGCCTTCCATCACATGGAACCGCGAATGGACCTCAAGTCTGCTGCCTGGACTGCAAGCTCCTTCGCTTGCTGAGCTCTTCCGCTGGCCCCTAGCCCCATTTGTGTTGAATGAAAATGACTCAACACTGCTCACCATTCGGAGGCAGTGAGATCAAAGGGCAGTGAGGACAGATGAGAAGATGTGTGTCCTGTCCAGCAACTGGGCCTTGGACCTCAGCCAGCCTAGGCGACACACAGAGACCTAGCTTTAATGGGAGGGTGTCGGCGGATTTCTGGATATTTGATTGTTTTTGTCCTGTTGCCCTATACCTCCCCTATCCCTTCCAACCCAACACCAAGTAGAAGAGAAAACCAGCTAGAGAGGTGCCGTCAGTATCTTTAGACTGCTTCCTGCTGATGAGCATTGAGTTCATAGGGGTGAGTTTGCTCTTCATCATCACAGTGTCTCAAACCAGCAAAGTACCGCAACAGCAAAAGGAGCCTTTTTTTTCCCCTCTCAAGAATCCTCAGAATTCCAAACACAAACTCTCTTCAGCTGGCAAAATCATGCCCCTGCCAGAGCACAGGTCACAGTCGGCTGCTGTGAACGATCTGGAACAGCCCGTGTCCCACACCTGGGATTAAAGCAAAAACAGTCACATAACACGTCTATGCCCTTACGTAAACCAAAACTTGTTCCTACAGGGGTGGGTGTGTGACGCAGGGCTGGGTGGGCAGAGCTTACCAGCGCACAGGAGGCTCCAGGACTGTCCTAGCACTACCTAAGTCAGGTGCGGGGGTGACGAGTGCCCCTCAGCACATAGGGCGTGAACCCAGGAGGGTCAGGAGTTCAAGGTCATCCTCTTTATAGGCTGAGTTGGGGGGATAGCCTGAGCTACAGGAGGCACTGGAAAAACAAACCGACAACAAAAGAGCCAAGCCTTGCTGGGCGTGATGGCGCACACCTTTAGTTCCAGCGCTCAGGAGGCAGAGGCAGGAGGATTTCTGTGAGTTCAAGGCTAACCTGGTGTACAGAGTGAGTTCCAGGACAGCTCGGACTGTTAACACAGGTTCTGCAGCCTGTGTGACTGGTGTCCACTGGATAGGAGAGGACATCAGAGCCACTGGAGCTCGAACTACAGATAGGTGTGAGCCGTCGTGTCCGTGCTGGGAGCTGAACCCAGGTTCTCTGGAAGAGCAGCAGGGGCCCTTAGCCACCGAGTTATTGCTCCGGCCCCAACACTTTCCTCCAGGCATTCCTGTCGTCAGTGACAGACACTGCAGTGAGAAAGGTACTGAAAATCAGCACCAGGAGCAGGGGAGGGAGGGAGTTGCAGTGACAGGGTTCTTGGGTCTTTGGAACTGGGAGGTTCGAGGAAGCATTTGGGTTATGAAGTCTCCAGCTGCTGGAGAGATAGCTCAGTGCATAGGAGTGCTTGTGGGCTGTAGCAGAGGGCTGGAATTCCTTCCCCAGCGTGCATGTCAGACACTTCACAACCAACCGCCAGTGCTAGGGGGTGTGGCAGGAAACAGGCTGAGTAGGTTCTGGGGGTGGGGGAGCCCCATGGAGGGGCAGAGCTACCAAGCCTGGAGGAGCCGAGATGACTCTGTCCTGAGCCACAGATGTTAGACACAGAGCTGGACGATTTGGGGTTTCCTGGGCATTGGTCTTGGGATGATTCCTGTGCTGTGTTCGGGTTTGTCCCTGTGGGAGGAGAAATGTGCACTCAGTGAATATAAGCTCTTTTACTTTGGGGGAGTCACAGGAGATTCGCGCTGAGCTTTGCCCTTTTGGATTGTGTTGAGACTGTTACATGTTGTGGAAAATATTTGGCTATTCATGTTCACTATTAATCCATGGATTATTATGTTGGTTATATTTAATCAGCTATCCTATCAATGAAAGAAGCAGACACCTGATAGATTTTTAATAAGCCTTATTTCACCCGGGGCCAGGCAGATATTAACCCCTAAGCTACCTCGTTATCTCCCAGCCCCACATCCCAGGCCATTTGCTCTAATCATTCCTATCTGAGCTACTTCCCATCCAAAATACTATAACACTTGCACATGCTCTCCCTCGGGGATGCTGCTCTCCTCCCAGCGAATTCCTCCCGGCCATGTGGTTCTGTAGGCTAACCCCTGGCTGTCTCTGCCTCTTCCTCCTCTTTCTTGCCTGTCTCTCTCCTTCCCATGATCCTTCTGTCCTTCAAGCCCAAGAACCTTAGCTTTGCCTACCTCACTTCTGCCCGGTCCAGGTGTGTAAGCAACTTTATTAGCCCATGAGGAGAATTGTGGAGGCAAGGTTCCACAGCAGCATTTCAGGTACAGTCGGCTCCTAAAAGACAGCAAGCAGAGCCCAGGGAGCAAAATCATTAACAATCAAATACAGAGCATCAGACCATGCTGTAGCAGTTAGACAGTGGAAACTTCCTTTTCTGGAGACAGGGTCTCACTGTATAGCCCTGGCTGTCCTGGAACTCATTCTGTAGAACAGGCTGGCCTCAAACTCAGGGATCCACCCGTCTCTGCCTCCCGAGTGCTGGGGTTAAAGGCATGCACCACCACCTCTTGGCTGACTCGGGGTGCTTTTGGAGCTGGGCTGAATGCATTATTGTACTATGAGTTGGTCACAAGCTGTTATGCTTATGTTTAATCCCAGCACATAGGAGGCAGAGGCAGGGGGATGTCTGTGGGTTTGAGGACAGCCTGGTCTACAGAGTGAGTTCCAGGCCAGCCAGGGCTACATTGTAAGACTCTATCTCAAAACAAAAACAAGAAGCTGGCTGTGTTTGAGTTGAGGAGGGCGGGGTGAAGCTGGGGTGGCAACCATTGATTGACGACAGGATTCAGCGACCGAAGCACATCCCTGACCATGACTCTGAGAGTCTCTAGGCTGAATTAACTGAGGAAGACCCACACTCAGGGTGGGAGGCTGCAGTGGCGATTTGGGGATTTGAGTTTTTTCTTTTTTAACAGAGAAATGGAAGAATATGTTTTCCAGCTGGGCACGGTGACGCACACCTTTAATCCCAGCTGCACAGCTGTAGGGCGTTTGGAATTCCAGGGACTTTTCGGGAGGGCATATAAACCGAAGGCAGGAGGTGTTGGTTGCTGCTGGCCGAAACTTCACAGGTTGGTTAAGCAGGCGTGCACAAAAAAGAAACAAGAAGTAATCAGATATCCTGATGGCAGAGATCAAACTTGTCCCAAGGAGCTGGACGGCCCTAATCAGCAGGAAGTCCTCTAACCATAATGTCACCCTTCTGGCCCCCTTTCCTCACTGTCCTTTTTTTTTTTTTTTTTTTTTTTTTTTAATCATTACTAGTGTTAGGGGTTGAAAGAAAAGAAGAAAAGGTGTGGAGAACAGCAGAAGCAAGAAGCACCCACCAAGGAGCAAAATCCAGGCTACAGGTACCTCATCCTATGGGCTGGGGTCCCAGATTGAGTGAAAGGGAGAGAGGGATCTGGGCGGGAGAGGTCTCTCTTCCTCCTGACTGAGGGTCTGCGGTGGACAGACACTAGCACGTTCCTGGCACCCAATGGACCGTGCGCTCTCAAGCCGTGGGCTGGGATGAGACTTCCTTCTTCACATCGCTCGGGGCAGAGATTCCATCACAGCAACAAGTAAGAAGCAAGGTACGGAACTGACATGCTTTTGGTCTAAGCATTGAGGGCTGTTGCTCACTCACCTGCCTCTGCTCAGGCCTCAGGAGCGGTGCAGACACAGCAGCGCCACACAAGGACTCACAGACAAAGAGAAGGAAGCTGTGGGGAATGTGTGTGGAGTGGAGCCTGTGTCCCAGCACTCTGGACACGGGCCCGGCTCCCCCAGCCTCCTAGATGGCAGGGAGGGGGTTCCTTTCCAGTACCGAGGACGAAGCCACGGCTCGGAGCATGCTGGGAGACGCTGTGCACCTGAGCTCCCAGCGCCAGCTGTGGGTTAAGCATTTGTCAGCTGTGTTCACAAACACTGTGATCCCCGTGCTCTGGGTATGTCAACAAGAAAGCTGTGTATTTTGTGAATCTTATTTTGTGGTTTGTCAAGCCCCCCTTTTGTTTGTTTGTTTGTTTATTGAGACAGTTTCACTACACAGCCTTGGCCAACCTACAACTGTGTAGACCAGGCTGGCCTTGAACTCTCAGAGCTCCACTTGCTTCTGACTCTTCAATAAAGGCAAGGTCACTGCATCCAACCTGTTTTTGTTGTTGTTCAAAAAGGGTCTTGCAGGTTATACACGGCGAAGAAACAAGGAATTAGAGACCCTGATTTCAAAGATCAAAGTGTCCCTCAGAGCCCAACACCCCAATCAGCAGGAAGTAGTCTAACAAGCTCCTGATCCTCCTGCGCCCACCCCCCAAGTACTGGGACTACACACAGGCAAGAAAGTGGTTTATTTGAGGGCCCTCACACAGCCTTCATTGCTACTGTACTGCGTGTTTACAAACACGGCCAAACCTTGCCTGCAGAACATGGAAACTGCATCGTGCTCTGCTTACTGGGGAAGAGACACATTCCTTCACCAACTCGCAAGAATCAGTCAACAAACATGTCACATCCACCCGGGGCCAGCCACCAATTGAGTCACACAATGCAGTACAAGCAAAAGGCCCGGGAGAGGGCTCTGTAGGGAAGCACTTGCCCCACAAGCCTTCGGACTCAAGTTCAAGACCCCATTAATGTTCTTTTCCGTTATAACTGTCTCCTACGGTTGACCCCGCATTGGGTGCCAAATGAGGCTTTTTGTAAACGTAGCTTTTTAGTCTTTTATTTTATTTTTAATTGGTTTTACAAGCTGACCACAATCCCCTCCCTCCTCTCCTTCCAGTTCTGCCCTCATGCCCTCTCCCCCTTCCCCCATTCCCAGGAAAAGGGAGGCCCCCATGGGTACCAGCCCACTGTGGTACATTAAGTCCCAGCAGGACCGGGCACACCCTCGCCCACTGAGGCCAGACAAGGCGGCACAGCTAGGGGGAAGGGATCCAGAGACAGGACAGTAAGAGACAGCCCCCGCTGCGGCTGTTAGGGGACGCGCAGTGACCAGGCTGCGCATCTGCTACATATGTGTAGGGCCAGGTCCAGCCCATGCGTGCTCTTTGGTTAGCGGTTCAGTGTCTGAAAGGCCCCATGGGCCCAGCTTAGTTTCCTCTGAGGGTCTTCTTGAGGGGTCCTTGACCCCTCAGGCTCATTCTTCCTCCCACTCTTCCCAAGGACTCCCGAGCCCGGCCTGTTGTTTGGCTGTGGGTCTCGGCATCTGTTTCCACCAGCTGCTAGGTGAAGCCTCTCTTTCTCATTCTGCTCATTCAATTCACTCTCAATGGTCTCTTCGCCCTGCTCAGCCCCTCTCTTCTCTCCAGCCCTGCTCAGCCTTCTCTCTTCCTGTATCAGCTGTCCTCTCTGACCCCACGTCCCGTCTCCTGGACCCCACTCCTGCCCACTCTCCAACCCTACTACCCTTTCCTCCTCCTCCTGTCTCTCAGCTCTCAGCCTCTGCTGGCTTTTTATAGCCCCTCCTGCTCCCAGACTGACACCGAAGGCAGGGCACAGGGTCATTTAAAGGGCCGGGCACATGAACTGTTTCGTACCACACCGCCCCTTTGGCTCCCAGCGAAGCTGCTCCCCCGTTCTTTCCAGGCTCTTTTCTCAAATTCTCGGGCATGTGATGCGATCTTCCTGTTGCTCCCTCAGGGGCACATCCACAGCTGAGGTGAGATCTTTTTTTTTCTCAGGTTTATTTATTTATTTATTATGTACACAGTGCTCTGCCTGCACGTCCACCTGCACGACAGAGCAGCATTCGATCACGTTACAGATGGCTGGAAGCCACCATGTGGGTGCTGGGAACTGAACTCAGGACCTCTGGGAGAGCAGCCAGTGCTCTTAGCCTCTGAGCCACCTCTCCAGGCCCTGAGCTCAGATCTTAACAGTGGTGCTTCTCTCTCCTGTAACCTGGGTACTGGTTCTCAAACCTTCTAGTATCTTGTGTTTTAGAGTTCCTCACTGAACTCTCTCTCTCTTTCTGTTTTTTGTTTTGGTTTGGTTTGTTTGAGACAGGGTTTCTCTGTGTAGCCTTGGCTATACTGGACTCACTTTGTAGACCAGGCTGGCCTCGAACTCACAAAGATCCACCTGCCTCTGCCTCCCAAAGTGCTGGGATTACAGGCACGTGCTTTATAGCTTTGTGAACCTTTGCCTGGCGGCCCCATCTTGAGATGCGGGAGGCAGTGCTCAGCACAGCCTGTCTTACAGTTCCGGCTCACAGGCCTGTCGGTGGTCAGGTGCTGGATGTTCAGGTGCAGGCTCTTCTGCCTGGCAGGGGGCAGGGCCTGGTCGGGGGTCTCCTCTTTGCTTGCTTATTGGAGATAACATTCCAAATCCTAAAAACTGGGTACAAGCCTTCTGAAATGGCCGTTCTGAATCCCAAGACTTTTGTGAAATAATAGTTACATCAGCTCCTATATCCACCAAACATTCTATTTCAATACCATTCATTCATTACTCTAATTTTGACCTTTCATTAACAACCGTCCGCCCGAACACAGAAGGACAGAAGTTTTCCTGTACTTCCCAGCCTGCCTGATCGTTCTGCTGGAGCAGCTTTGCCTTTGACGCAGGAAATGAGTAGCCGCCAAGCAATCCTATCACCTGTGTTAAATTTTTTTTTTTTTTTTTTTTTTTACAGAAGCCATTATTTTTAATTTCTCCTTTGAAATCTTCATCTATAACTCCTGGACGCACAACAAATCCTTGGGGATTCAAACTGCTCCTTCTCGAGACCATTCCTGCTGCGGCTGAGGGCACAGGGCCATAAACTGAGTCCAGGAGCTACCGTATAACATTGGATTTGGGGGAGAGTGTAAGGTGGCTGTCTACGGTTGTCTCACGAGCAGCACTGCCTGCAGCAGATTGCATTAAGCCTGCAATGCTCGGCTTTAGCCTCTTCTGCCGGCCTCTTCTTTCCTGACTGACAGAGGAAAGTCTGCAATGGACGTTTGGTTTCTTCAGAAGCTCAGTTGTGTTATGTCCGTGTGTTTTTGTTTTACCTCCAAGTGTGGGATTTCAGTTGGGCTAGCTTTTGTCCACGTCTGTTAATTATCTCATGCAGAGCACGGTGTTGCCAGCCGGTAACCGCCTTCCACAGGCGAAGGGAGAGGGGTGTGGTCTAGGGCTCCGACAGTGTAAACGTGGAAGCCCGGGAAGCAAAGGCGTGGAAAGGGCGGCCTTCCGTGTTGGCAGTTTGGCGAGATCCGGGAGCAGTGTGGCGGTTTGAAGCAGACAGACGGAGAGAAACTTTGGGTCGCAGCAGCTTGGAGGAGACTGCTGGCTGCTGCGTCCGCTGTTGAGGGAGATGGGAACAGCCCTAAAAGAACCCATCGACCCTCAGCAGCCGGAAGGAGCAAAGGGGCCCCGTCTCCCCACTAACCTTTTCTCTCCTACATAGGGTTAGGAGGTTGAGGCCTCCCCCAAATAAAGAAGAATTTAAAAAAAATGAGTGCCACAGACGGCTCATACCAGGCCCCCATTTTGTTGCCCAATGACAAGAAATCGCTTGGATATCATTCTTGGACCTATGCTCATTGGTCCAACCCTTGCCAACTCAGAGGTTAAGAGCACTGGATGCTCTTCCAGACATCCTGAGTTCAGTTCCCAGCAACCACCTGGCGGGTCACAACCATCTATATTGAGATCTGGTGCCCTCTTCTGGCCTGCATGCAGAACTCTATCTACATAATAAATCTTTTGGTGGGGGGATGGCACACGCCTTTAACCTCTGCACTCCTGATGGCAGAGGCTGGTGGATCTCTCAGTTCAAGGCCAGCCTGGTCTACAGAGTGAAGTCCAGGACAGCCAGGGCTACACAGAGAAACCCTGTCTTGGAAAAAAAAAAAATAAGAAAAAAGAAAAAAAAAAAACCTCTTCCCACCTTACCTGGTTAACCCTGGGATCCCGGGCCTTCCTTCTGATCTATATTTACAAAACCAGAAAACATTGCCCTTGGAGATGCCCTGTTCCAATTTTGTTTCAAATGTTTAAAAGGCTTTTGATACCAGAGACCTCTAGCTGTACTTTGGCCTGCTATGTTAGCATGCTGTATGTTAGAACTAATATTGTTTGAATTCTTGAACTCACGCGTGATGCTTGAGCTTCATGACATTTTTACACTGCGCATTTGGGTATATTTACTGCTGAGATCAATCTTTGTTAAAAACCAACCAACCAACAAACAAACAACAACAACAAAAAGCAGTGAGGGCTTCTCCAGAGCCTTGGATAACTCTTGTAAACAATGTGGACTTGTATCCTGGCTCCTCGACTTTTCCCCAAACTCTTAAAGCTGCAAGATGGCATTGTCCTGTGACTGCGCCTTCAAATTGAACCTGTCCTTGTCTGCCGGCAAATCGGCCTTCACCTGTTAACTGCTGCCTCGCTGTCCCTGTTAACTGCTGCCTCGCTGTCCTAACTCTTCTCGCTCTGTTGTGATGTTGCAAACACTAGCTGCTTCTCGCCCTCCCGCCCCCACCCCCGTGACAACCACTGCAGCCAAGGAGCAGCCTCCAGCTCAGCTTCGCCAGCTCGCTCCAGTCTTGGGGAATAGATTCCGAGTAGCCCAGTTAGAGTCTGTTTCACATAGGCGAGTGCATCCCGGAGACACCGTTGCGCCTTCAAACCCTTTAGGTCCTTCTTTTCCGCAGGACGCCATCCATTTCGTCATAACCTGTGGGTCATCCCCATAGCAGGGTAGGCTGTGTGCGGACCAGGAACTCTGTTGGTGTTTGGAGGACTGCCTGCCCTCCAAAGGTGCTGTGGTTTCACCCCGTCTCCTGAAAAAGGCTGCCTCCCCTGACCATCCTCCTGCTTTTCCTTTTTTTTTTTTTTTTTTTTTTTTTTTTTTTTACTTCTCTGCCCTCTGACAGTTTCTTCCCCTCTTTCTCCCTGGGGGAAACTCCCTCTCGTCCAGTCACTGGGAATGAACCTATTTGTTCTCCGGTTTCTTGTGTTTGACACTTCTCTTCTGTTTTTCTAATTCCCAAGCTTCTCTAACCGTGCTTTCCAATAGCGCAGCCAATCTTTTCTCCAATTCCACTTGCATTTTTTCCAGTTGTTCAGCCAGTCTTTTGTAAAAAAATAAAATAAAATAACCCCAAAAACTGCTGCTGAAAACCACTGGGGAGGAGCCGTCTGTCACAGCAAACACCCTGAAAACCTTTTGAAACAAAGAATCCACCATTCCATCTTTTCTGAGTAGGGTCAGAGAGGACAGTTGATGCAGGAAGAAGTTTGAGTAGTCTGGAGAGAAGAAAAGAGACTTAGCAAAGAGAAAACAAGAGACAGTTGAAAGTGAATTGAGGGAGCACTGGCTGCTCTTCCGAAGGTCCTGAGTTCAATTCCCAGCAACCATATGGCAGCTCACAACCATCTATAGTGAGATCTGGCGCCCTCTGCTGGTGTGCAGACAGGATATTGTGTACACAATAAATAAATATTAGCTGAGCCAAGCCAGAGGAGATACTATCAGGAAGCAGGAGAAGAACCCACAAAAAGTAGCAAATACAGAAAAAAAAAAAAAAGACTAAAAAGCTACATTTACTAAAAACTACACCCCAGAATGCCCCTAAAGCCAACATGGAGCGCACAGCTGTAATGCTAGCATTCCACAGGAGCTGGAGCCCGGGGGCCAGCCGGTGAGCAGACACCTCAACCCCGTTCTCAGGGAGGACTCCAGCAGCGCCGCCAGTGTCTTCACACACACAAAAGATTCTTTCGAAAGTGACTCCATCAGTTGGGCATTGTCTTTCGATTTTTACTTTATTTTATTTGGTGACAAGATCCCGCTCTTTAGCCCAGACTCACTCAGTGGACCAGGCTGGTCACAGAGGTCCGACTGCCTCTGCCTCCTGAGCGTTGGGATTAAAGGCATGTGCCACCGTGGCTGGCTGAGAGATTTCTCTTTGTCGGTTTTGATTTCTGTGTGTCTGTCTAAGAGAAAGTGTGCCCAACCTGAGTGCTGGGAGTGGAACTCAGATTCTTTTCAGAAACAGTATAAGCCCCTGAGTCATCCAATCTCACCAAATTTTAAAGATGTCTAAATAACTCAGAACACTGGATCGTTTACGGAATATTAATAAGGGAAACAACACGTCTGTCCACGTCTAGGCCTGAAATGACTTTTGGAATGTTTTGCGTGGCAGTTGGCGGGACCCAAGTGACTGGGGTATTTTCCATCTTGCCCCTAACCTTTCCTCCCGTGGGGTGGGGTGCAGCCTTAAGCCCGGCTTTATGAGGCATAGGGAGGTAGGTGTCTGTAAGTTTGAAGCTAGCCTGGTCTAAGTGGGTTCCAGGATAGCGAGGGAAACCTCATCTGGAAAATATGAAGGAAAGAAAGGGCAAACTGAGCGTTAGGGGCCAGCGAGCTCTCAGGGCGGAGGGGCCTGTTGCCACCAATGCTGGCCAGAGTGGCATCCCCGAACCTACACGGTGGGAGAAGAGAACCTGCCCCCCCCCGGCACTATCCTCTGAGCTCCATGTCTGCGCTAGGGCAGGCATGCTCCGCCACTTGCGATAAATAAGTTAAGTGTGTGGGCTTCGATCTTTGGAAAGAGAGAAATGCAGAGCATTCCCAGGGTTCTGAGGTTACACTTTCCCTTTAAAGCTGGACATGGGGGCACAGGCCTGCCAGCCCAACCACCAGGGAGACCCGGGTAGGGAGATTGGGACAATTTATGGGGAGGTCATCCTTAACAGAGAGAGAAAGAAAGAAAGAAAGAAAGAAAGAAAGAAAGAAAGAGAAGGAAGGAAGGAAAGAAAGAAAGGAAGAAGGAAGGAAGGAAGAAAGGAAGAAAGAAAGAAAGAAAGAAGGAAAGAAAAAGAGGGTTGGGTGTGCCTCACTTGGGAGAGTACTTGCTGAGAGCGCACACCTGTCATCCCAGTGCTGGGGGGGGGGTGGAGGCACAAGGGTCAGGGGTTCAAAGTCAGCCTCAGCTACACGGTAAGTTTCATACTGGACAGAGGACAGGAGACCTGTCCCTACTCAATATTAATTAATTGATCGATTTATTAAACAACCAATTGTTTGCTAATTATTTTTTAATTAACAAAACATTAAATTAATAAGAGTCAATCAATTAATTTTTCCTCATTTTTTAAACTTTTATTATACTTTATTCACTTTGTATCCCCCCATAAGCCCTTTCCTCCTCCCCTCCTAATCCCACCTTCCCTCCCCCTTCATTTGATTAATTAAAAGGCTTGATTAATTAGACAATCAATTAAAAGGCCCAGCAAGCAGCACTTGCGGCCATCAGCCTCTAGAGGGCGCCCCAGCCCGGCAGAGTAGGGCATGTTTGTGACCTGGAAGGTTGCATTTCCATCACACATTCTGTGTCGGGGCATAGGGAATAAAGAGGATTGGGCAATTTTCTTATAGTAACCATCATCATCATCATCATCATCATCATCATCATCATCATCATCTTCATCATCATTATCATCGCAGGGCCTCACGATGTGGTGCGGGTTGTCTGGGATTAAAGCCTGGAGCCAGGACAATAGCTTAGAGCATTGTGTGTATTTATTTGTAATTCATATCCTTTCTGACACAGGGTCTCTCATGGTCCAGGCTAGACTCCAGCTCACCACGCCAAGCTCGCCACCTCCTGAGAGCTGGAGTGACGGGCCTGAGCCACCTCCCTGGGTTGCCTGGCTTTCTTATTTACTTACTTGTTGTTTATATTTAAACACAAAGTGTCACTTTAAAAAAAAAGATTTATTTATTATTCATAACAGGTAAATATCCCTGGCAGACTCTTCTGTTTTCGTGAAGACAAAAGCAGAGACCCGCCTACCACTGCCTCCTGAGTGCTGGGATCAAAGGCGTGCACCATCAACACCCTTTTTTTGTTTGTTTGTTTTTTTTACATTTTTATCGATTATCTGGAAATTTCACATCATGTACCTGAACCACAACCGCTTCTCAGTCCATCTCCCCTGCAAAAAGCTAAAAGAAACCAGGTGGGGGTGCACGCCTTTAATCCCAGCACTCGGGAGGCAGAGGCAGGTGGATCTCTGAGTTCAAGGCCAGCCTGGTCTACAGAGTGAGGTCCAGGACAGCCAGGGCTACACAGAGAAACCCTGTCTCTAAAAACAAAACAAAACAAACAACAATGACAACAAAAATAAAAATAAGAATTAAAAACAAAACAAAACCAAAAAACACCCGATTCCAAATTGTGTTCTCTATATGCTCAGTGAAGCCTGGTCAAACTCTCAAAGGCCTGTCCCTTAGTGTCTTAGAGTCTTAATGGAGAAGCCAGAGCAAGAGTGTGGTGCATTGCTAGAGCTCCTGCCTACCCTGGAGGAGGTCCTGGGTTCTAAGCTAAGCACCTCGGAAACAGGAGCAGGCCAGCGGGCTCAGTGGTTAGAGCACTCACACTCGCAGGGCACCTGGGCTTCGTTCCCAGCACCCAGGGGGAGGCTCCGGCCTTCTGTAAACTCCTGGGGACCTGCTGCCCTCTGCAGGGACTGGATGGAAATGGCGCACAGAATTCTAAACTGATGCTGCTGGAGATCTTAGCCGGGTGCCTGTCATTGCCGGGTGCCTGTCATTGCCGGGTGCCTGTCATTGCTGGGTGCCTGTCATTGCCAGGTGCCTGTCATTGCCGGCAGGGCCAGCAGGGCATGGACAGGCAGCCCACCTTCCTCTTGTCAGCAGGGGATGCTGGGCATCCACCGTGGACAATAAAGTCACCATCGCTGCCCTGGCACACGGATCCTCTGACTTCTCTGGCTCCCGGAGAATCTCCTCCAGCCGTGCCCACCCCAGGACTGACCCTGCAGGGACCACTCTCCAACCCCATCCTGCGGTCCCTGGCACCAGACCCCTGGCCACCTGCCCAATGCCCTCTTCGGCACCTCTGTCCCCCCACGGCCCTCTGACGCGATGTGCCAACCTCACAGCGTTTGCACAGGCTGTTCCTGGATCGGAGGACCCTGCCACCCGCCTGGCCACTGGCTTCCCTCCCGGCACTCCTGTGTCCAGCTCCTGAGCTCTGGGATGAGGAGCAGGGCCTCAGTGGAAGCGGGGCCCTTCAGGGTGATCTATGGGTGGATAGCGGGGAACAGTTTCCCAGGAAGGCCCTCTGCTCTGTCCCCAGGTGTGGCAGCCAGGGGCCGGAGGAATGGCTTAGCCTTTGCAGCATGAGCACGAGGGCCCGAGCTTCCTCAGAACTGAGGGTGGGGACGGGGTAGGAGGGCCTCACCACCACCCTCCTGGAACAGGCCCGAGTGAGGACATTGGAGTGTCAGGCTGGGATGAAGCCTGATAGTTAGCTGAGAGAGAGCAGAGTCCCCCGTGGCCACCCAGCCACACCCTGTCACCATCACAAGAGGTTCCACCATCACAAGAGGAACGCTCCATCCTCCCCCCGCAGCTGCCTCCAATGCAAAGGTGGGGAGGCAGGCTCAGGTGCGCAGATAAGCCAGGACGGGGCCCAGCGCAGCAGACTCGGGTGTGGCCTGGCCTGGCTGCAGGGGCCAGGGTGAGTCAGGCGCTCTGTCCCTCTCACAGTGCAGTCTGTCCCGACACGCCCAGCACCGCTCAGAACCAAGAGATCAAGCTGCCTGGGAGGGACAGAGACAGCTCCCAGGAGTCACCATCACAAGACACACCTTGTGGTAAAGTAGCCAGCAGGGGACAGGCCTGGTCAATTATGAATTGATTATTTACTCCCTCTCTAGGGGATGGAGTTCTGTGTGCCCCAGGGCATGACTGGGGAAGAAGCCATGACTCAGCCACGCCCCCAAGCCCCTTACTGGGGTATTCTAGGTAGGGGTGTGGGGGGGCTATGTTGCTGAGCTACACCATGCCCCGGCTCTCTTTTGCTTCAGTTTTATTCATTTTCATTATTATTATTTTTTTTTTTTGTTTAACCGAGAGTTTTGTTGTTTTTCTTCCTTTTTTGTTTTTTTCCAGACAGGGTTTCTCTGTGTAGCCCTGGCTGTCCTGGAACTCGCTCTGTAGACCAGGCTGGCCTCGAACTCAGAGATCTGCCTGCCTCTGCCCCTACCTCTTCCTCCCGAGTGCTGGGATTAGAGGTGTGCCGTGCCACCGCCACCCAGAGGCTCATGTTTTTCTTCTTCTTTTCTGTTCTTTTGTGACAGGAACTCATTACCCGGCTGTCCCGGAGCTCACTGGCCTTCACACTCGTGGAGACCCACCTGCCTCCGGGTTAGGGTTGAGCCTGCACACAGGCGTCTCACTTGTTTAGAGCCGTCCTGTCTCGCCCGCTGGAGGAGCACAGACTGCTTGCCAGTGTGGCGCGAAGCCATGGCACACACGGCTGAAGGACAGTCGCCTGTGACCCCGCATTCTGGCCAAAGCAAACGCTGCCCCAGGAAGCAAACACAGATCCCCCCCCCCCCCGGAGGACGGAGGGGGCAACGGCCTGGAGGGCATGGAGGGGCTGCGACTCCGCCCGGGGGCACTGTGGACATGGGGCTGCCTTGTGTTCCGTGGGGTGTCTTGGGCCCTGCTGGGCACCGAGCAGCGTCCCCGGCCTCCTCCGACTGCAGGCTCCTACCAAAGAGGTGCCCGGAAGTCCCTTCCTCCTGAGACTGCCCTTGGCACCTCGTTCATTCACTGACTTCCCAGCAGCTTCTGGCCAGACATCGTCCACGTAAAACTCCTCGACAGGCCTCAAAGCCCTTCGTGCCCCGTCCCCGTCCCTTCCCTTCCCTTCATCCCCCCTCTCTTCCCTGCACTAATTCTGGCCTCTCACCCTCCCTCCGTCACCTCTCTCCGAGCCTCAGCTAGAGGATTCCCTGGGACTGCCTGGGCTCCGGTCCTCTGCTTTCGCTCCTTCTGACACGGTTAGCGGTCGCGATGTGCTCGCTTACTGCACAGGAGCTTGCTTCTCTCTCCCCCGGGAAGCGACGCCTCCACCCCGTCCCTCTGCTCCTCCACCCCGTCCCTCTGCTCCAGCCGAGGGAGGGCCCTGGATGCCCCACAGTGCTCCGTCCTGCCCCGGGGCCTTTGCACAGGTGACCTCCTCCGCCTGAAGCCCTTTCCAGCTCTCCTCCCCTCGGCTCGGGTCTCCCGGTCAGGACTCCGGGTGGCCCCTGCTTCTGGCCAGGGAGTCGGCTGGTTGCTTGCTGGCGTCTGTCTACCGAGATGTGGCTCATCCGGCCGCTGGTGGATAATTGATTGGTCATGCCTAAAGCAATGGCAGGCGCACGGGAGGTGCTCAAGGAGCAAGCGTTGATTGCGTACCAGCTGTATACCCACCCTCTTCTGGGCAACAGCATCTGGTAATGACCTACAGAGTCCCTGGAGGCCTCTGTGGCTGGAGCAGAGGCGGGAGTGGGGGTGAGGGTTGGGGAGTGAGTGGTTCTGCCGCCCCCCCCCCCCCGCAGGTGTGGTTAGCCGGGAGATAGAGGGATCAGGAGCTCAAGGTCCATCCTCTGATGCACAGTGGGAGGCCAGGCTGGTCCAGGGAGACAGGTGTGGCAGAAGGCCATCACAGGCACAGGACAGGCTCCCGAAGGCAGGTGCAAAGGCCCTGGGGTAGGAAAGCGCAGCGTGTATAAATATTTGTCGGCTGAGTTCATGCGGGGCCAGGTGCTTCGAGAAGGGATTGATTACCACGTGGGACAGTGGGGGACGCTGGGCGGGTGGCCCCCCACTTGGCTCCCGCGGAGGGAGGAAAACGCCCACTGTTTTCCTCTTTCGCAGGTGCGGTGAGGCCCGTCCAAAGACCCTGGCTCTCGTGGGGGACCCAGCATCCGGTGACGCTACACAGAGACAGTGGCTGTAAATAGGTGAGAGGTCGCCGGGCCCCGACACCCCAGACTTTGCTCTTTGGCCCCTGGAAAAGCACGGGGCAGATAACGGTGGCCCCGCCCCCCCTCCCTCCGTCGCCATTGGCCCGCGGCCCCGCCCGTCTCCCCCGTGGCCAGTCGGCGGCGGGAGCTGGGCCGGGAGCTGCTGGCCCGTATTTCAGCATCCTTTGGGGGTGGAGACGTGGCAAACGGAGCCTCGGGCTGCGCCTGGGACCAGGAGGGGCTGCCACGGGCGCGGGGCTCATGGATGGGGACAGAGCGGCCGGAAAGGTGAGGGGCCGCAGGCTGGCAGGGCCTCAGCATGCCGGGAAGACTGAGGCTGGAGCGGGGCTGCCAGGGGACCCCACAGCCCCCCAGGACCTTCAGGACGGGTTGAACCAGGCGCCGGTCTCTAGAAGAGATTTTGTTAGCTTGTTTTGGTCTTCAGAGACAGGGTTTCTCTGTGTAGCCCTGGCTGTCCTGGAACTCTCGCTGTAGACCAGGCTGGCTTCGAACTCACAGAGATCTGCCTGCCTCCCGACTGCTGGGATTAAAGGGGTGCACCACCACTGCCCAGCCTCTCTAGAAGTTTCTACATATATATATGTATGTGTGTGTATATATATATATATATATATATATATATATATATATCACACTGGCCATATGGATCGCTAGATTTTTGCTTGTTTTTTTGTTTTGAGGCTTGCTAGTGGTAGACCTGGCAGGCCTGGAGCTGGCCATCCTCCTGTCTCTGCCTCCTGAGAGCCGAGGGGATAGCCTCACACCACCATGGGTTTTAAAGACTCCTGGCTTTCTGGTCCCAGCTCTGTTTACACTTTAAGCTGACTGGCAGAGACCCGGCCCAGCGGCCAAACAGAAGTCACATTTGGCCTGGACGGACCTGGGTGTTGCGTGTGCGTGCGTGTGTGTGTGTGTGAACAGATGTGACTTGGCCCCCTCTCTCCTTGCTTCAGATGTCATCCCCTGCCTGCGCCATGGGTCCCTTGGACAGCGTGGAACTCCTTGACCTGCTGTTTGACCAGCAGGATGGCATCCTGAGAAATGTAGAGCTGGCCGAGGGCTGGAGCCTCGCCTCGGAGGGGCAGGTGAGGGTGTCTGGGGGACATGTCCAGCCACACGTCCAGCGCTGGGGAGGGGACACGTGCAGGACACGGCCCGTGGCCCCGCTGGCCTGACCTGGGCAGCTGGTAGCCCTCACCACAGCCTTTCACTAGTAGCTAGATCGTCCTTCTAATGGGTGTCAGGGGTCAGGCAGAGAGAGGGCAGGCACCACCCAGAGCCAAACAACCAACTTCCAACTCCTGTCTGCTTCCTATCCGGAGCTTTCCCAGCTGTCATTTCCCTGCTGTTGGCTCTCAGACACCTCCCTCCCTGAGACAGAGAGGGCCGGGGTTTGCCCAGCTCACACAGCAGTCTGAATAAGCAGGTGTCTTCTCTCCATGCCCCATCTAGAAGGTTCTACCACATTCTGACTCTGATGACTTCCTGACTTCCATCCTGGGGCCTGGAGACTCTGACCCCAGCTCCCCCACATGGTCCCCCGCCGACAGCGACAGCGGCATCTCCGAGGATCTACCCTCAGATCCCCAGGACACCCCTCCCCATAGTGGCACTGGACCAGCTGACACGGCAGCCAGGGGTCATCCAAGCCAGCAAGGCAAGGGGCCTTGCCCCTCCTACCTGCCCAGGACCCCGTGCCCTGTGCCTCCAAGGACACAAGTCCTTGAGTCCTCCGTGGCTATTGACCTGGGTGAGTATGGGACTGATGGACACCCTGGGGTAGAAGACACGGCGGGGGGTCATTTCACAGATGGAGGGGACCCTGGGAGGGGAGCCCACCACCTCAGGCCTGAGACACATGCTCCCTCAGGCGGCTTGGACGACAGACAGAGCAGAAAGACTGGGTTGAGGAGACAGGGTGGCCTGAATCTGGGTTCCTCCAAGTATGGTGAACTCAGTAAGTGCTCAATAAAAGCTGGGGAGATTCCAGAGCCCTGGCACAGGAGCAGATAATGCCCCGAGAAGGACAGCTTATCAGGGGCCACCCCACAGATCAATAATGATTTACTTCGGGGACATGGATCAGCAACCCTAGCCAGGGAGAGCCCCAGCCCAGGGGAACTGGGCGGCCTCTGGCTAGGCTCCATCCCGACCACGCCCCCAGCCCCTCTCTGGGGCATTGGAGGCGGGGCTCCACCCTGACCACGCCCCCAGCCCTGTGAGCGGAGGCATTCATTCCGTTGGTTACCTGCTATAACCCAGGCTCAGAGCGGTGAAGCCCCTTTCCCAGGGTCACGCAGCTCTGCACAGCCTCATCAGAAACCCGTTTACTGCCCCGTTTGTGCTGTGCAACAGCATGTCTCCTGCGTGCTGGCCACCCAGAGCTGCAGGCCGTACGTGACACTAGGTGTCCTGTCCTCCATAGCCCCATGGCACAGACCCGCAAACTAGGATCCTTTGTATTGCGTCTTACGGCCGAGGAGAACTGCTACAGAGGGCCACATTCCCTTCCCTTCAGGCCGTGAGCTTGGTGGAGCACGCCTTTAGTACCAGCGCTGGGGAGGGAGGCAGAGGCAGGCGGATCTGAGCTCTAGGCTAGCCTGGTCTATAGAGTGAGGAAGGACAGCGAGGGCCACACAGAGAGACTCCGTTTTTGAGGCTGACGTGGGTACTTGCCGGGGCTGGCCGCTGAGACTAAAGGCCCGATGTCCTCTCTGTCCCTTCCCTGCCGGCCAGACATGTGGAGCACAGACACGCTGTACCCAGAGGAGCAGACCGGCTCGCCCTCTCGCTTCAACCTCACCGTGAAGGAGTTGCTGCTATCCGGTGGCGGTGGGGACTTGGTAAGTCCTGGATACCAGGAGGAGCCCATGTCTGCCTTGAGCAGCCTCGGACACCAAGGCCCAGAGCGGACCTGGGCGCACCTCACTCCCGGACGGTGTGTCCTGGGATGGCCCTCTCCAGTAAAGATGAGACAGACAGACAGACAGTCAGGCAGGCAGAGACAGACAGACAGACAGACAGACAGAGACAGGGACAGAGAGAGACAGAGGGGGAGAGACAGACAGAGACACAGAGGCAGAGAGCGAAACACACAGAGAGAGTCAGACAGACAGAAAGGGAGGGGAAGGGGAACCGCTGCTGAGGCCCAGCCCAGAATGCTAGGAGAGGGGGTTAGGACCGCACTGGCCCCACATGCCAGTCACTGGGTAGTGATCGGCCCCCCCAGCCCTGAGCCCCCCCCCAGCTCTCTCAGGTGGGTCCTGAACTTGAGTTCCTCCTGCCTCTGTGGTCCTGGGTGCTCGGGTGACAGGCCTGTGCCCCTCCCCACGCCCTGCTCATGTGGTTTTAGTTTTGGAGTCTGTGTCTCTACTGAAAGCCCCTTCGTTTCTATAGCAACAGCATTCCTTGGCCCCCTCCCAGCTCCTGGGGCCTGGGAATGGGCATTGCCAGGAGCTGGTGCTGACGGAGGATGAGAAAAAGCTGTTGGCTAAAGAGGGGGTGACCCTCCCCACCCAGCTGCCTCTCACCAAGGTATGCGGGGCCTGGGGTGTCTGCACACGTGTTGACGACTGGGTCTCACTTCAGAGCTGGGACCAACGTCAGCAACTCTGCCTCTCCTTCCTGGGTGCTTCAGTGACGTCCTGCCTGCTGTATGTGGCACTGGGGAGGGAACCCAGTAGCCCAGGCTGGCCTCGAACTCACAGACCTGCATGCCTCTGCCACCACCCGAGTGCTGGGGTTAAAGGCTTGCGCCCGCACCTCTAATTTATCAGATTTTTCCTGCTCTTTTACACGGATGGACGATAAGGTGCTGTTTCTAGGGATCGCCACCAGGAGGCGCTGTGTCCCAAGCCACCATGGCAACCACAGAGTTTTCAGGCTGTGGGTGGAGGACAGCTCAGAGCCCTGGAAACTTAGAGACCCATCAGAGCAGGGAATGTAGGGAGAGGGTGGGCACAGCGTCCTCCCAGCATGCATGGCGCTCTGGCTTCCATCCCCAGCACCACAGAGACCTGGCAAGGTGGCACACTCCTGTCACTGCAGCTGCACTCAGGAGGGGGAGGAGCAGGAGTTCAAGGCCATCCTCGAACCTCTGAGTTTGAGGCCAGCCTGGGCTACGTGAGACCCTGCAAACAGGCAGAACTCTGGTTGGGTGTGCGCTTGGGGACAGCAGGGGTTGACAGAACACCCCCTCCTCCGCAGTATGAGGAGCGAGTGCTGAAAAAAATCCGCAGAAAGATCCGGAACAAGCAGTCAGCCCAGGAAAGCAGGAAGAAGAAGAAAGAATACATCGACGGCCTGGAGAGCCGGTAAGGTGGGCCTCGGGCCGCCCCTCCTAATGGAAACCAGGCCAGGGGGGTCAGAGTTTTTGTGTCCTAACAAAACTGTGCCACTCCGGGACACATTGTTTTTCCCCACTAACACCAGGAGTTCAAGGACCCCTAGGGCTGTCATTCATTCATTCATTCATTCGTTCATTCATTCGTTCATCTGCGTATGTGTGGACGAATGTGTGCCGCCGTGCCTCTGTGGGAGCTGGAGGACAACCGTGGCAGTTGGCTCTCTGCCTCTCCTGTGGGGGGCTGTGGGGGTCAAACTTGGCTCGTCAGGGCTGGCGACCCACAGAGCCGCCTCTCAGGCCTGCTCGGCTCTGCGTGGGGTCAGCCCTTGCCTGAGTGACCGCAGACCAGGAGGTCCTCAGGTGGGACACAGGGCGCAGGGCTGGACGCCCTTGGCACAGCCCAGGCTGCAGGGATGACGGCGGGAACGGGAGTGCTGCTCGGCATGAGGACCTGCGCTCACATCCGAGGCATCGGTGCACCGGTGTGGTCCTGCCATGCCAGCACTCCAGGCGCTGAGGCAGGGGGATCCCCTGCGGCTCACTGACCATGGCTCGCTGGTTCCTGGCGCTTGCTGCCTTCTCTGGGGGACCCGATCCGATTGCCAGCATCTGTGGCTCACAGCCACTGTGATGGCAGCTGCAGAGAAAGCAACTCAACTCCCACTCCTGCGGGGAGGGCCTGCTTCGACGGGCACAGGCACAGATAAAAAAACACCAAAACCGCCTGGCCTGAGGCTGGAGAGACCCAGCGGGGACGGCAGCCGCCTCTCCTGGGCTGGCCTCCCAGCACTCACAGACAGCTCACAACCCTCTGCAACTCTAGCTCTAGGGAGCCGGCGCCCCCTCTGGCCTCCGTGGGTACTGCACACACCCATACACAGCAATTCTAACTATGGGGGCCTACACCAGCGCTGGAGAGGCAGAGGCCGCTGGAGCCCACAGGGCTTTATGAGGAGAGACACTGTCCCCAGCACAGCCACAGTGCTTTCAAACAAAAAGACTGTGGAGAGAGGCGGAAGGGGGCATTGGTGCCACGCCCGTCCGCCACAGAACACATAATTGGCTGTCAGGCTCGGGCTACCTGCGGATGAAGCCTCAGTGGGGCCAGCGGGTGACAGGCGTATTCTCAGGGTCACCGGGTCCTTGTCCTCACAGGATGTCGGCGTGTACCGCCCAGAACCAGGAGCTGCAGAGGAAGGTTTTGCATTTGGAAAAGCAGAATCTGTGAGTGTGTGTTGATACGGGGCGTGGGGAAGGAATCCTCTAGGGAGGGACAGACACGATGATGGCACAGGGGCTCTCAGATAGCCAGAAATGAGACCTCGAGGAGAGGAGTTCGATTTGGGGCTTCAACGGTTGTGTAAGAGTTGGCTAGGGAGGCAGTGGCTATATGCAAAGTCCTATGGGGTGAGCAAGAACCAGCCGCAGACACTGGTGGCAGAGGACGGAGCCCGTGCCAAGGCCCTGGGGCAGAACAGGGTGCTTCGGGGCTGGAGCAGAGAGGCTGAGGGGCAGATAGGAGGGGGGGCGGGGAGGGCCTTTTAGGAACGCTCATACGCCATTGAGGCTGAGGGGTTCCGGAAAGGGCAGGGAAGCAGGGTGGAGGGCGGGGCTCAACCGGCTGTCCTCCCCCGCAAGGTCCCTTCTGGAGCAGCTGAAGCACCTGCAGGCCCTGGTAGTGCAGTCCACCAGCAAGCCCGCCCACGCGGGCACCTGCATAGCGGTGAGTCCTCCCTGCGGCCATGCTCGGGGTCCCCAGAACTGGCGGAGTGCTTGGTCTCAGTGCAACAGGCGGTGGGGACTGAGCGTCTTCAATAGCAGAGGCTTGTAGCCTGGCAAGGTGGGACAGCCTTGTCCCCGGGAAGCGGAGGCGGGGGGATTGCTTCGGGTTATAGGTCAGCCTGGGCTACAAAGTTAAAATGAAAAGTCTCATCCGCCTCCTGAAACTCCCCCTTGGCTAGCTGGACCTCAAGGTGCTCACAGGTGGGGGAAAGTTGGGGTGACCCTGCCCCATCTCTGGCAGGTCCTTCTGCTGTCCTTCGTCCTGATCATCCTCCCCTCCATCAGCCCTTTCACCTCCAACAAAGTCGACAGCCCCGGAGATTTCGCACCAGTGCGAGGTAGGTGGTGCCGGCCTTTGAGCCCCCGGGGGAGGGCGAGGTGTGCTGGGCCCCGCTGCCCATCCCCAGCCCCATAGAAACCAGGTGAGGTGGGCGGGCCTGTCGCCCAGCACCGGGGAGGTGAAGCCAGGGAATCGGTTCAGAGCTATCCTTGGCAACGTAGGACAGCCTAGGCTACCAGAGACCCCTGACCAACAATGTGAACCGTGGAACACACACACACTCTTGCCTGAAAACCAAAAGCTCATTGCTGTGGACGTTGGCGGCAGATGGAGCAAAGAATGAAGAGCTTCGGTGCCAAGGCTGCCGCCCGAACCTCAATCCCCAGATCCGAGAGGTGGAAGGGGGTGGGCCTCCGCCTGCATGGTCGCCCCCTCTGACTCCCCAGTTCTCCTCAGTGTTTTCCAGGACCCTCCACAACCACGCCGCACCCCGAGTGGCTCCCGACGTCACCCCCGGGGCCGAGGTCCCAGGACCCTGGCCCGAGGTCCCAGGACCCTGGCCCGACGCCGGCACGCCCCACCAAGGGCCTCCCTCCGGCGGCCTCGCTGCAGACTGGGGGAATTTTCTGAAAATACCAATGCTGGGCAACCCGACAGAAGAGCTGGACAACTCCACCCTGCTGCTGGTCAACTCCACTGAGGAGCTGGGCAGGGCCGCCCTGCTGGCCTGGCTGCAGCCGCTGCTCAGCCCAGGCCGGGTGGGGCTGCAGATGGCAGAGGAGCAAATGTGGCTGTCCTGGATCCCCACGTGGCTCAGGGTCCGTCTGCTGCAGGGCGCCCTGGGAGAGCTGTGACAGGCGGTGACAGGCCCAGACTCATGGACAACCCCTGGCCTGACGGAGCCTCCGACCCACAGATCAAGTGGAAGTGGGACTGCCAGGCACGAAGATGTGAAGAGCCTGGTGTAGGACATGGCCTAGATCCCTTTACCCAGACAGACAGACAGACAGACACTTTACACATAATCGCGATCCCCAACTCTCCCCTGATCACCGGGCAGATGCAGAGCCTGTGGGAGCCAGGTTTCAACACGGGCTGTGGCTGGACTTTAGAGGGGGTCCAGCCCGCGGACAGCTATCTTCCTCTTTTCTTTCAGAGATAGGGTCTCACTCTGTAGACCAGGCTGGCCTTGAACTCACAGAGACGTGCCTGCCTCTGTCCTGAGTGCTGGGATCACAGGCCTGCGCCGCCTGGCTGATCCCCCCCCCCCTTTTCTAAGACTGTGTGACTTTCAATAAAGTATTTTGGCAATACTGGCGCTGTGGCTCAGTGGGTAAGGCTGGTATGCATGAGCAGGAGCCGGGCTTGGTGGCCCACAGCGGAGATGCTGAGGCTCGGCAGTTCAAAGCCGGGCAGCTTGTGGGGACACACCTTCCATCCCAGCCCTGGGGGCTGAGGGCAGCTGAGTTTGGGGCCAGCCTGGTGTACAGTGAGACAGTGTATCGCAAGAGTTCAAGGGCATCTTTGGGCCCAGAGGGGGTTTGAGGGCAGCATGGTCTACATGAGACCCTGTCTGTACACAGCATTTTGATAGTGAAGGTGGCTGGGGGCTCCGACTGGCCACAGCCTGGAATGGGGCTTGACTGGTACCCTAGACGTGAGCTCAGCAGTTTGGAGAGTGGCACAGAGCAGGGCATCAGCCAAGGATGGGCCCGTGCCTCCCCAAGGGTCTTGGCTGCCCGCTCTGATTTATGGGTGAGGACGCTGGGGCGTTGAGTGGCTCAGCCCAGCGTCACTGGAGAAGAATGAATGTCTGGCCTTGTGGGCTGTGTGCACAGGAGGAGGGCAGCCATTGCAGGAGACAATGCTAACGGGGGATAAATCTCAAATCGGGCATGGTGGTCACACTTCAAATCCCAGTACTCAGGCGAAATCAGGGATAGCTCCAGACCAGCCAGGGCTACACAGAGGAACTGTCCCAAAACCACAGAAACAGACTTGGGGCAGGTGACACGGTCTGGGGGGTAGCCTCAGGCCCTGAGGTTGGGCCCCAGCCGTGCGTGCCAGGGGTGGGGCCCGTCTGAGCGTAGCCGCACCTTTGCCAGATGGATCCTGAGGGCGCCTGGGCTGGCCAGTTGAAGGGAGAGGCGAGCTTCAGGTAAAGCCAGGGGCCCTCCGTCAGGGGAGTGAGGCAGGTGGGGAGGGAGGGGGACACAGGACCCTGCTCTGGCCCCCACACGTCAGGGGCCCCGCCGAGTCTCCGCACACGTGCACAGAATACACACAAGGTCTCTCGGGTGCAGCCTGAACTTGAGAGATCTACCAGCCTCTGCGGCCCAGGGCTGGATTACAGGCGTGCCCACTGCCCCCGGGGGCGTTTGCCATCTTTTAAGACATGGGCTCAATGACTGAGTGTTCCTTCTGCCACCATGGAGTTCACCTAGCCCTGGCTGAAAGCGGCAGTTGTCCTTCTCCCTTCAAGACAGGTAGCCCTGGCTGTCCTGGACTCACTTTGTAGACAAGGCTGGCCTTGAACTCACAGAGCTCCATCTGCCTCTGCCTGCCCAAGTGCTGGGATCACAGGCGTGTGCTACCCTGCCCGGCTCATCCTTTCCTGTATGCCCCGTGTGCGGGCAGGAGTCCTCGGGGGCAGGGCGACACTGGTCCCAGGAACTGGAGTGAGAGGCAGGTGGCTCCCGGAGCCTCAGTCTGCAGCAGTAAGCGCCCCTCCAGGCCACAGCTCCCTCCCACGCCCAGGCAGACACGGGTGCAGTGCCGAAGGAGGCCAGAAGGGGCAGCAGACACCCCGACCTGGAGCTACAGATGTGACTGGCTCTGGCGCTGCACCCTGGGCTCTGTCCAGCCCAGCCTGTCTTCTAGGCTGACTGGCCAGGGAGGCCCAGGCTGACTAGGGCCACAGCCTTGTGAAACCTACCTCAGTGCTGGGGCCACAGATCCGAGCATGCATGCCTGTGTGGCGGGCAGTTGCTGCGATGTCTGCCCAGGCCCGTTGCTTGAGGCAGGACTGGCAGGGCCCACACTGACCTGGAGTCGCTCACCCCCTGCCTTGCCACGCCTCAGAGCCCAGATGGGTGTGTCCCTTCCATCGACAGGCTGGGGGCGTGTGGTACTCAGGATCACGGTTGATCTCGCCGGCTTTCTTTGCCGTGCCCACCAGCCTTCTGATACTGTGTGTCACAGTCCGCTGTTTGGCAGTCAGAGAGACCAGCCTGGGCTACATATCTTTTTTTAATGCAGATTTAATGGCAGCTAGAGGTCGCAATACTGTACACAGCCAGCGAGTGGCAGCGCCTCACCGAGGCTTGCTCCCCACCTTCCCCAGAAAGGTCCAGAAACCGCTTGTTGAGAACATGACCCTGAGTGACGCACTGGGCAGCTAACCCTGGCACCATTCCCTAGCACCCTCCAACAGCTGGACTGTCACGTGACCCAAAAATGTCACAGCCCAGAGCCCTGGGAAGGCAGCAGGCCACGCCTGTGGGCAGAGCAGTGCAGAGGGAAGGGCAGGCAGGGTGCCCGTGTGAAGGTTAATGGCTGCCTGCGCTGCAGAGGACAGAGAGCCACGTCCACCACCAGGTGCCGGGGAGGGGCTAGTGCAAGAAGGAAGCCACTGGGGCAGCCTGAGGCCAGGGGACCTGGAGCCGGGTATGACAGGGTGGAGAATGACCCCCAGCTCATCCATAGGCCCCAGGCTGGCTGGGCTAAGGCACAGGGCGGCGAGCAGGGAGCAGTCAGCAGGCAGGAGGCTCGTTCCCCTCGACCTGCAGACCCTTGCTCAGGAGGAAGGCGTCCTGCTTGGGGTCACGACCCAGGAACTGCTTCAGCATGGTGCTGGCGTCCTCAGAGCCCCCCGGCCTCAGGATGCTGGTCCGGTAGTCCATGCCAACCTGGGGGCAAGGGGGGTGGGGTGGGTATTAGGGCCCCATTCGCCAAGGGGAAGCCTCGGACCTGCGGTCAGCATCTCGGGGGGCTGCAGGGCCCAGCTCTGCCCACTCGGAGGCTCCCGGAGCCGGAGGCCGCTCTGCTCGCGCTGGCTGAGGGGCGCTGCTCGCGCTGGCTGAGGGGCGGCGCTCACCTTGGGGCTCAGCACGCCCTCCTGCTTGAAGCGAGTGTGGAACATGTCCATGGAATACACCTCACTCCACAGGTAGCCGTAGTACTGGGCATCGTAGCCACCCGCCAGGTGGCCGAACGTGGCTGGCATGTTGGTCCCTGGACAGACACAGAGCGGTGAGGCGCAGGCTGCGGTGCCCACCTTGGGGAAGCATGGGCTGGGCAGGGGCGCATGCAGGGACTCTGAGATGTCCTGGGATCTGCATGGTGTGCATGAAGTCCCTGTGCAAGGCCTTGAGTGAGGCCCGCGCAGGCTCTGGCTGTGGCGGAGACTGGATAGTGTGGGCACGGCTCAAGGCCTCAGGAGGAGCAGGCGAGGCTTGCATCTCCTGAAGCCCCTGGAGGAGCCCATACCGCAGCTCCCTAGAGTAGGGACAGTGGGGGGGGGGGGCGCAACACTAGGTGGCCTGGGAGTGGTTACCTGGCGTGGCAGGCACCCCAAGGATCTCTTGGCAGAGCCGGGCATACTCCTCAGCTGGGTCTGCGTCTGTCTGCGTGTGCAGCGCCTGGTCAACCTTGGCAAGGACAATCTGCCGGAGGTTGAAGAGACCTTGGGGGGAGGTCAGAGGTCAGCCTCAGCTACGGGAAGCGCCAGCGCTAGGCCTCCCGCCAGGCTGAGCACCGGGGGCCGCTGCGGCCGGCCTCACCTGCGTTGGCCTGGCGGGACTTGATGAGCTTGTCGAGCAGCTCCTGAGGGGCCTCGCTGCCCGTGCGGTAGTGCCGGGACATGCGCATCAGCGGCTCCTTCTCCCACACCCAGTTCTCCAGCATCTGCGAGGGCGCCTCCACAAAGTCCCGCTCCACGTGCGTGCCGCTGAACATGGCGAACTCTGCCTGCGGCGGGCACCACCTTAGGCATCCTGGCATCCAGCCACCCACCGGGCCTCAGCGCCTGTGCAGGCGGAGCAGGTGCACACCCCCGGCTCCTGCACACCGGATGCCGCGGGCCGCGGAGGCCGTCGCCATCTCCCTGCCTCTGGTCCCCAGCCTGACACTAAGATTCCTGAGGCCCTGGCTCTGCTTTCCTGCAGACTGCACTGACAAGCCCAGGGCTGGGAGAGGTCCAGGGCTGGGAGAGGCTCCGGGATGAACTGTACCCCAAAGCCATCTGAGATGCGAGTGTGGGGAGATGTTTGCCTAGAGATGGCAGCGTGAGGAGGGAAGGGGCCTGCAGCAGGCCGCCACCACAGCACAGGAGAGGAGGGTCAGCGTCAGGGAACCCGAGCTAGGGTTTGGCTCAACCGTCTGCACTCGCAAGCGCGGCACACACATGCACACACTCCCTCACACATTGAGCGAGCGTCATGGAAACAGTTCACACAGGAGGGAGCCCAGGCCAGCCCGTGCTGGTCCCGTGGCCTGCACAGGCCCCGAACACACACCTGTGAGCAGAGCTGGTGCATGACGTGGCCAAACTCGTGGAAGTAGGTCTCCACCTCGTCGTGCTGCAGCAGCGAGGGCGAGTCAGGCGTGGGCTTGGTGAAGTTGGCCACCATGGCTGCGATGGCCAGCTGCCGGCTGCCATCTGGCCGCAGGCAGCCGGGCTGCAGGCCGAAGCAGGCCGCGTGGCCGTACTTCCCTTCCCTGAGGGGGGGGATGAGGTCAGAGAGAGGGCCCAGGCACCCAGAGCAGCAGCCCCCGGTGCCCGGGCATGGCTACCGCGGCTGGTGGAGGCAGCACGGCCCCATGCCCACCTGGGGTACAGGTCGAGGTAGAACTTGCCGATGTCGTCCCCCGAGGCAGTGTCACGCACAGAATAGAGCTGCACGTCCTCGTGCCAGGCGGGCCCCTCCTCCAGCGTGAAGGCCAGCCCCAGCAGCTCCTGATAGATGGCCAGCAGCCCCCGCGTGACCACCTGCATGGGGAAGTACTCCTTGAGCAGGTGCTGGTCCACGCGGTAGCGTGTCTCCTCCACCTGGTTCATGTAGTAGCGCATGTCCCACGCGTGGATGCGCCCGTCGAACGGCAGCCCCCGCCTGGCACACTCCGCCTCCTTCAGCTCCAGGATCACTGCACGCTCCTGCTCGCCCAGCGGCTTCAGCTTCTGTGCCAGCTCGTCTGCGGGGGCGGCACTGTCACCCTCGGGCCCCAGGGGAGGGCAGCACCCCCCAGCATGGACACAGGTCTGCACCATCACCCCAGAGCTCCAGGACGGGCCAGCAAGGGCAGCTGCGAGCGGCAGCCGCTGGACGCTGACGCGCCGGTGAGCAGGGACAAGGGCCCTAACAGGCTGAGGGAGTGGGGCGAAGCCGAGCCGCCCGGACGGGGTGACTACCTAGGAAGGTGGCTACTGTCTGGCTGGTCTTGGCCATGTTCATCTCCAGGACGTAGTCAGCGTGTGTTTGGAACCCCAGCAAGCTGGCCTTCTTTGCCCGAAGGGACACCAGCTCCTTCAGGATGGCACAGTTCTCCTGCAGGGACACAGGCAGCTCCGGCTCTGCACCTCCCGGCCAGGGGCGCAGGTGTGGAGGGCTCTGGGCCGGCTCTGGGACTGGCCATAGGCTGCACCGACCTGAGCACGCGGCAAGTGGACCTGCCACCAACCCGCCACAGCAGACCAGTGGGGACAAGCCCGGCTCCATGCGGTCAGCACAAGGGAAGAGCAGGCTGCCCAGAACAATGAGCACTGTGCCCGGAGCACGGGCAGCCATCCCAACTGGGTGGCCTGGCCACGCTACCGCCAGACCACACGGCAACTCACACCCAGGAGGGCAGGAGGCCTCACAGAGGCAGCACCAGCCACGGGGGGTTCTCGGAGGCCAGCGGAGACCTTCGGTGAGGAGTCCTGAGGGCCTGGGCTGTTAAGTGACAGTGACCACCCCTCCCGGCTGCGAGGAGCCCAGGCTGTTCTGAGCGGGCCACAGCTGTCAAGCGCGCACCTCAGACTGCAGCCGCGGGGAGGTGTGGCACTGGGGCCCCAGTTACTCTAAAGCCCACGGAAGTGAGGACCGGCGTCCCTGTCCCCGACTGCCCCGCTGCGGCCGAGCCCCTCACGGGAAACTCCCACGCAGACACGCAGCCGAGAGCACGGCAGCTCGGGGGGGGGGGGGGCACGCGCCACACCTGCTCTACGGCTAATGGGGACTGCTGCGCGGGGCCAGCAGGTGTGCTCCAGAGCAGGGGGCCAAAGTGGGCGACAGCAGCCGGGCGCCAAGGGGAGGCCAGCACGGGACAGACGGCTGCTCCGCACCTCCTTGCAGCGGCAGTTGAAGGCCTCCTCCAGCAGGCGGCGCGTCTCGGGCACGTGGCACTTCTTGAGCAGCGGGAAGTAGTGTGGGTACTTGAGGGTCACCTTGAGCTTGCCACCCTCCGTCTTCTCCAGTGAGTCCAGGAAGTCCTCGGGGAGCCCACCTGTGGGTATGGTGCAGCGGTGCCGTCAGGACACAGCCTGGCGGGCGCGCCGGCCACCCGGACACCATGCCCCAGTCGGCCAGTGAGTGCGGTGAGGGCCAAGGAGCATTTAGGTGGCCAGCCCAGGCAGGTGAGACGCAGGGGAGGGGCCATGACAGTGCACCCCTGCGGCAGACATGCTGAGATCCTTAATGTACCAGAGGGCCGGGGGGTTACAGGCCCAGGGTGAGGGCCCAGACACCGCAAGTGGGCGCTGGTCCTCCAAGGCCCTGGGGCAAGAATCACCACCCCTTGTCCCGGCTAAAACCCATTCTGTGTGGTCGGGCGCCTGTGGGGGCCCTGGCCACCGGCTAATAGGGAAATGCCAGGACGGCCATGGCTGCCTCAGCTCAGGGCTCCTGCAGCAGACGGGACCTGGGTCAGCAGAAGCCAGCTCCTGCCTCCCAAGGAAGGATGTCTCCAGTGTCCTCAGCTGGCCGTGAGGACCCTCCCTCCCTGGGCCCCACCCTGCCCCTGTGGCATACCCACCCAGCTCCTCTCGTGTGAAGGGCAGGAAGGTAGTGTCCTCATTCAGATTCTTGTTGAAGTCGATGCACAGCAGGCTCAGCCTCTTCTTGATGCTCTTGATCTTCTGCAGAGACACAGCAGGCCGTGAGGGCGCCAGCCTCTGCTGCCCCCAGGCACCCCTGCATTGGTGTCCTCTCCCAGGCCTCCCGGGTGGGGAGGACCCTCGGCCTGCAGCCTGAGCTCTGAGCCATGGAGGTGGAGATGGGGACTTGCTAACAGACAGACAGAAACTGATGGGGTGGCCCTCTGCCAAGCGAGGCGGGGGGCTGGGCTCCGGACGTGGACCCTGCCATTGGCCAGTGGACGGCACAGCTACGGGAACTTCTCAGCAAACAACGCTGGGACAGGAACTGGGACCACAGGTGGCCTGCAGGGACTCCTGGGCCTCTGCTGGGCACGGACGCAGGCCGGGAGCTGACTTCCTCAGAGCCAGTCAGCCAATGAGAGCTGGGGACCAGGCAGGGAACGCTAGGACGCGCTGCTCCCGGGAGGCCCTGCCCTGGCCCACCCTGCCAGAATGTGGGCTCGCTGTGACAGTGACTACGCAGGGGCCAGCTGGGCCAGCTCTGCCAGCGAGTCACGGTGGATCTGGCGGCCCTCAGCCTCCCTGGATGCTGCCCCTCAGCAGGTCCGGGGCTGACGCAGCTGGCGGCCTCTGGGGTGGGATCACCTTGGCGGGACCCTCCACTCCGGAGCTGCCTTGCAGGGCATCCACAGAATCACTTCCTTTTTTAGGGTCTGTGCAGTGCATGGGCCACCTGTCCTCAGCGCTCCAGTTAGCTGTCACCCTGCTCTGCAGCCTGATGCAACAGCGCGACAGCTGTCTCTGCGCGTGCCAGGTCTTCAGGGCAGCCCAGGAAGACACGCCTGGGACCCATATTCCGGGCCGGGCAGAGTCAAGCGCGGGCAGCCATGATGGTCTGGGTTCAGTGACTCTCTACAGAGCTGCTTCTCTGGCTCAGGCCCAGGCGGAGGACACAGATGTTCTCGGGAGGCTGGGACTGGAGAGCTTGGGGAGGAGGCACACTCACCTCCTGTGTGTCCTGAGGGAGGTGGAGCCCGTTCCTCCGGCCCAGCTTGATCAGCCGCTCCAGGTAGCGCGCTGCCTCAGGCCGCAGGGAGTCCTTTGGGACTTTCTCCTAGAAGCAGCCGGCAAATACTCACGTCAAACACCAGGTGACATCAGGGTAGAGTCTGTCCCCTTCTGTGGCTCCCGCCCACACCGTGGCTTGAAACCACCTGTGACTACAGCCCCAGGAGACACGGCGCTAGCTTCTGGCCTCCATGGGCCCCAACACACATGAAGACACCCACAAACAGACACAAAACATACACGAGATTAAAAACAAACAAAAACCTTACAAGTCGACTTTTATGTACATTGGTGTTTTGCCTGCATGTATGTCTGTGTGAGGGTGCTGGGTCTCCTAGATCTGAGTTATACAGTTCTGAGCCGCCATGTGGGTGCTGGGAATTGAACCTGGGTCTTTAAGGAGCAGCCAAGTGTGCTGACAATTGAGTCATCTCTCCAAGCCCCCAAAACAAACATCTTTTTGTTTGGTTATTAGAGACAGGGTTTCTCTTTGTAGCCTTGGTTGTCCTGGACTCACGTTGCAGACCAGGCTGGCCTTGAACTCACAGAGATCCGCCTGTCTCCGCCTCCCGAGCGCTGGGATTATAGGCATGCACCAAGGAGCCCAGCTAACAAATATCTTAAACCAACCATAAAACCCACACTCTGATGGTGCGGGTTCGAGGGTAGAGGTGATTGCAGCCAAGCCCACAGACCAGAGTTCAATCACCAGGCCACAAACGGTGGAAGGAGAGAACCGCCTCTACAGGAAACGAATTCATAAATGAATACACAGCCAGGCACGGAGACACCCGGAGACGGCAGCTCCTGAGACTGAGACAGAGGATCCGCTCCCAGTCAGCACAGGTTATGGAGAACCCCCCAACCCCAGCATCACAACAGGACCCCCAGTCTTGACCACAGCCCACCTCGGCTGGGGCCATAGTGCTCCTGGCTGCACAAAGGCCGACCAACAGGACTGGCGTGAGCTCCGAGGCAGAATTTTCTGTTCTTTTCTTGGTGTAGGGCAGACAACCTACCCGAGCTGTGCCGCGGTGGCCCTCCCCTCTCCCGGGGGATTCCAGGCAGGGCTTGGCCACTGAGGGCGCAGCCCAGGCTGGCTTCCAGCTCATCACGGAACCAAGGATGGCCTTGAGCCTCATCTCTAACGGCTAAGGGCGAGATGAGAGCCATGCATCCTAACACCCTGTTTTATCCCAACTGGTCCCAGCAGGCCTTGAACTCCTGATCCTGCTGCCTCGGCCTGTCAATCACATCTTACAACTGTGTGATAATTACAGGTAGTTCAACAACAGAAACCTTGGCCCCAGTGAAGGTGCCACCACGCTGGGCCTCCCACGGTGCCTGCGCTCTACATGCTATCAGGGTTCAGGCTGCACCCCCAAAGTGGCTCTAGCGCACAGCCTGCATGGACAGTGGCATCAAGGCCACCAGCCGCGCGGCGAGCAGTGTGCCAGCGCAGAGCCAGCGCCCGGGGCCTCGCTTCCTTCCGCCAGGGCTTCTGCCGACCCCGCCACCCACCTGAAGCCACACGACCCTCTGGTACACGTCCTGCCTCATGCTCATCTCCACATCGAACTCCGAGAGCTTCTTGTCAGCCTCCGTGCTGGCTGTGCGGATGTCCTTGCACGGGGACACGTGCTGCGGGAAGTCCAGAATGTTCCTCTGCACTGAGGGGGAGACACGGGGACACGGTGAGCGGAGCAGGCCCTCCGGCCGCCCGAGGAGACCCTGCTGCCCCCGGCCAGGCTCAGGCACGCTGACGGAGCGCTGGGCCCATGCCCTGCTCACACTCGGGCAGGCAGTGAAGCCATCTTAGCGCCGTGAGACAGGAGCAAGCCTCAGTTTGGGGCCGCACAAGCTTGAACGCTACTGCGCTTGGCCTGTGAGCCAGCCAGTCCCTTCCCCAGCAGGAAGCCAAGAGCACAGGCCATCATCAAATTCTGTGCCTGTGCACAGCAGCGCCCACAGCAGCCAGAGGACCGAGAACCATGCAGCCACCAACAGGAGCGAGACTCTGACACGCACAGCGCCAGGCAGAGACCCAGGTGCACAGACCCGCAGAGTCCAGAGGCAAGAAGCAGAGGAGCCGGGGTGAGGGATGGGCCAGGGACGGCTCAGTCTGGGTGGTGGTGACCCTGTATGCTTAACCTGCTGGCCACGGGGAGAGTCCCCGTACAGACAGCTGTGCGACGCTGGCCAGCCCAGGACGGACCTGGTCCCTTCAGCACTTCAGCGGCCCATAAACAAGTGACAAGCCCCGGCACACAGTGGGTGGCAGGGGTGGGGAGGGCCCCGGAGGGGAGCAAACGCGACACGGGCCTCCACACGGAGTCCCCGGGGGCGAGCCGAGACGCCGCGAGGGCGCAGCCCAGACACACTTGTTTCTTTCTTTGTTCTTTCTGTTTTGGAACAAGGTCTTGCCATATGCCCCAGGGGAGGCCTGAACTTATGGCAATCCTCCTGCCTCGGCCTGCTGAGTGCTGGACTCAAGATGTGCGCCACCACACTGGGGTTCGTCTTGCTTTTCTTTCTGATCTGTCCAGCCCCCACAGGGAAGGAAGAGCTGTGGGAGAGGCTGGCAGGGGCATCAACAGATGCCTGGTACAGTGACGCTAGGCCAAAGGAGGCTCCGCTGGGTGATTCCTACCTCAGCCCTGAGGACGAGGACACTGCTGGATGTGTGAAAGGAAAACAGGCTAAGGGCTCAGCCTTCCTGGCTGAGGCTGGAGCAGGCAAAGGAGAAGTCGGCTGCATCTGAGGGGGGTGTAAGGGTTTCCCCACAGGCAGCCTGAGGAGGGGTAGCAGGCTGATGGCAGGCCCATCTGGACCACACCTGGGGATGCGGAAGGAGCAGCCTGCTGGACCCGAGGCGAGAGGCTTCAGCATGGTCCTCAGTCCTCTGGCTGCTGGGGGTGCTGCTGTGCACAGGCACAGGATCGGATGATGGCCTTTCCTGGTCCACTGGCACACAGGGGCTCTCGGTCCTCCAGTCTGCTGTGTCTGCTGGGCCTGAGGCAGAAGCTGTCCTGCTTGGTGGCAACACCTAGCATCGCGTTATAGGAACAGGGCGGAGGCAGGACAACACAGGAGGATGTGAAAAGGGGAGCCATGATGGTCAGGGTTCGGCCCTGGGTGGGGCCTGAGGCACCAAGGCTGAGACGTGAAAACTTGTGGATCACACATCTCCCCACACCAGGAATGTTGCCATGCTAACAGCAGACTCCCTGTGGAAGTGTGGGGCAGAGGCAGGAGGATGGCCGGGACTCAGAACAGTGTGTCAGGCACAGAAGGGAGACTCAAAACAAAACAGCCGAGGAGCTGGCGCAGCAAGCAAAGGTGTCCGTCAGCAGGCCCACGCATGACTGTGATCCCCCCACCCGCATAGCGGGGCGAACAATGGAGGATGCAGGCACACCTCCAGCCCACATAAAGACAAAGGACCTTCAAAGCATCAAAGAATGGGCCAAACAACACTGACCACCTGTCGCCCCAGCACACAGGCGTCTGAGGCGGGGGACTGCAAATTTGAGGCAAGCCTGGGCTACGCAGTAAGGGCTTGTCTCAGAACACAAATGAACAAGGGAGACGGCCAGTGGTTAGAGCACCCACAGGGGACCCACAGGACCCGGGTACCGTTCCCAGCACCACTCGGCGCTTCACAAATGCCTGTGGCTCCTGCTCTAGGGGACTCGACACCCCCTTCTGGCCTCAGTCGGAACTGCACACATGTGTACAGACCTTTCTCTGGCTCCCAACTGCTGGGATTAAGGATGTGTGCCACAAAGCCTGGCTTAAAAAGAAAAAAATCCTTAAAAGAAAAAAAAAACAAAGTCAGACCAGGGCTGTTTGTGAGCTCAGGCAGGGGCTGACACCAGCAGACAGAAGCCACAACGAAGTAGGTTTCAGGCTGTCCTGAGCTGGCTCCTTATGGCCACGGTGCAGGGAGGGGCAGCGAGTGGGAATACCCCCCCAGACCCGAGACACTCCTGAGCTCACCCGTGTAGGTCACCTCCACGTCAGCCAGGGCCTTCAGCGTGCTCTCGTAGGACACGTCCTCGAAATCCTGGGAGCCCACGCGGTCATACACACGCTTCGTCTGCTCCATGAGCTCCTTGCTCAGCGCCTCGATCTGCTGCGCACTCAGGTCCCAGCGCAGGAGATTCAGTGAGGAGTGCGAGGGCGCCGCATCCACAACGTCCCCAGCGCAGGCTGCCGGGGCGGGAGACACGAACTGAGCCTAGGCCAAGGTGTGCCTGCCCACTGCCCTCCCCCCGGGACCTGCCATGTCAGGAGCGGAGACACAGCCGTGCCCCGGCTGTTCAGGTCGTGGGGTGTAAGGTGTCCTCACACAGGGGCCACAGCCCCAGCCCCTCTCTCCTGCTGAGGAACCCTGCTGCTCAGGCAAAGGCCGTCCTAGAAATGTAAGCCTGGGCTTCGGCCAGCTGCACCCTTTCAAGGTTTCCAACTTTTCCCAAAAAAGGAGGGTCCAGAACCACTCGCTGGGAGAGGCCGGCCCCGAGGGGCTTCCAGAAGTCTGTCTCCCTACTGTCCCATTCTCCACACCATGTTGGCGCCACAAGCCATCCAGCAGCATGCCATTCAGGATTAGGTGTGGCCCTCCACACCCCTGGTGCTGGCAAGCTATAATTAAGGCCATTCCTGCCCCTCTCGGGCCTCACTGACAAGGGCGCATGCAAGTGGGGCTGGCGGGTGGCACTCTTCAATGACCAGGAGAACAGCTCAAGGACAGGTGCCATGGCTGGCACAGAACAGGAGCCACCAGCAGCTGCTGTCGGTGACCCCACAGTCCCAGCAAGGCCGCTGGGCACTGCCGATGGACAATAATCCACAGCCTCGGAAAACGAGGGTGGGATGGCACACACCTGCCCTAGAGCACACCTGAGCCTTAAGACACAGCAACGAAGGCTGTGGAGACGGGGTGGCAAGGGCAGGAAAGGGGGCTCCCCACCAGGAGATGGAATGACGGGGTGACTGGTGCCTGTTTTAAGTCCCCGGGAGGCTGGAACAAGAGCATTCCATGCCTGAGGTCCAAATGGAGAACGTAGGGCAGCCATGTTTCAAATAAATAAAAATAAAAATAGGGACGGGGTTGTGGCTCAGTGGGCAGAGCGCTTGCCTAGCGTGCACAAAGCCCTTGGGTCCGTACCCACCATCATAAAATCAGGTGTGGAGGGGCACGCCTGTCACCCCAGCACTTGGGAAACTGAGGCAGGAGGATCTCTAAGTTCAAGGCCAGCCTGGTCTACAGAATGAGTCTAGGATAGCCAGGGCTACAGAGAGAGACAGTGTCTTGAAAGCAAAACAACCCCTGGCCTGTATGCAGGGGCGCATGCTCATGGTCTCGGGCGAGCACGCATGCACATGCACACACACACACACACACGCACACACACAAACATACACACACACATAAAGGAAGGGCTGTACAAGTGGGAACAGGGCCAGCCAGGAGAACAAGAGAATCCAAAACTTCTGGAGAACTCGGATTGCAACATGCTTCTGTAAACATCTGGATTACCGTCCTGTGTAGCAAGAAATTCTAACTATGCCTGGTCACAACTGGGGGATGATCCCATGGCATGAGAAAACACATCGGTGGCAGCCCGGAGAGGCGACACACACCCTGGGCCACAGTCCAAGATACCGCACAAGGTCACAGACCACCCTTTGGGATTTTTTTTTTTTTAAGTGGTGCTATCCAGGGCACCACGTTTTCCCGTTTAAGGCAGGAGCACTTGCCCAATTGCCGAGGCTAGCCTTGCAAATTCTGGAGGTGAGATTCTAGTCTGTGTCCCATGCTTGGGAAGCCAGGCCGGCACCGGCTCGGTTCCTGGCTCTGGATTAAACAAATCCAGGGGATGCCAGGGTGGTTGAGCAGTTGAAGGCGCTTGCTGCCAACCCGGACAGCCTGAGTTCGATGCCCACAACTCACGAGGTGGAAGGAGATACAACTCCCCATGAGGATCCCTCCACACACACCAAACACCATCAAATAAAAGCCAAACACGCCCCTCATCTTCCCGGGAGGCTCTACACCTGATGATGGGATCCCTGCCCGGCGGCTGCGCCATCGAGGATGCTCCCCGCCCACCAGGCCCGGCGAGAGGAGGATGGGTCTCCCAGCCAGCCGTGCCATAGCGGCGTGACCACTGTCCTCAGAAAACGGCCAAGGATGCCTGCCCGCTCTTCCAGTGCACCGGGGTTGGGTTCCCTCGCCACCGCCTGGAACTGACTAGAGGTGAAGAGGATCC
Source organism: Rhombomys opimus (assembly GCA_010120015.1). Lineage (NCBI taxonomy): Eukaryota > Metazoa > Chordata > Mammalia > Rodentia > Muridae > Rhombomys > Rhombomys opimus. The sequence goes on along the minus strand of REGO01000330.1, from coordinate 1,648,212 downwards.
CCACACTCTTGTGGCCTCCGTTCCACACACGTGCGCGCACGCGCACACACACACACACACACACACACACACACACACACGTAACTAAGAAGAACCAACCCTGAAACCACGAAAGGATGGAGGAGTCGCGGGTACCCCGACCCCTCTAAACGCCAGCTGGCGCCCGTTCCTGGCACCCCGGCTGGCACGCCGCCGTCTGGGGCTGTAGCCTTCCAGCAGCCGCGCGTTCACACCGCGTGCGGGCTCTGCTCGGGGCCCCGTCGGCTGCCCACCCCGCTCCAGGCCGAAGGGCGGGAGGCAGGCGCAAGGCCGTCGCCTTCGCAGGCCGGTGTGCCAAGGGGATGAAGTCACGGGAAAGTTAGTTCATTCATTCCGCGGAGGAGGGGTCGGGGTCGGGAGCCCCGCGGGCTCCACCTGCCGGAGGGGGCGGAGAGGGCGAGGGCCGGCCCGTACCTGCGGGGGGCTTCATGGCGGCCGGCGGCGTGCGTGCGGGCGGTCCTCCTGTCGTCCTGTCGCCTGGGCCGCCTCGACTCAGCTCGGGAGGCTCCGGCGCGCTCGCTCGCAGACTTAAGTGCTCGCCGCCCGCGCGCTCGGAGCACGCTGGGAAGGCGCATGCGCGCTCGGGCTGCCGGGTGCGTCCGGAGTGCGCACGCGCGGGGACCAACCAGTCTGGCCTCGGCGCATTACGGTTCCGCCCCTGTGGTCTGGAGGCGGCCGCGCGGACGGGGCGGTTCTGCGCGTGCGCAGGGCACAGCGGGCCCCGCGATTGGCTGTTAGAGGTCAATGGGCGGGGCCTTCGGCTCCACCTTAGCGGCCAGGATGCTGTTTCCATGGGAACCTGACACCGCTCTTCCTTGCAGGCTCTTTTCTGGGACGATTTTGCTTCATTCAGGCTGTGTGCGTTTGTGCTTGGCCTGTTCGTTCATTTCCTTTCCTTCTGTTCTCCAGCCAGGGTCTCACGTAGCCCAGGCTAGCTTCACACGCTCCATGTGGCCAAGGCTGACCCTGAGCTCCAGATCCTTCTGCCTCCACCTTCTGAGTTCTGGGATGACCTGAGCAGGCCACCTTGCCGGGCTACTCTTTCCTTCCCTCCCTTCCTTCCTCTCTCTGTTTTTTTTTTTTTGAGACAAACTCTCGTGTAGCCCAGGCTGGCCAGGAGTTTATAGTGCAGTCAGGCTTCAAATTCCTAGCAACCTCTCGTCCCAGCCTCCGGGTTTCTGGGACGGCCAGTGTGAACCGCCATGGTCTGTCTTTGGCTTGCCTTGTTTTGTTCTTTGAGCTGAGTGTGACGGTGCATAGCTGCGACCTGCCTGCTGGAGTAGCCTGGGCTTCATTCCGCGCCTGGAAAACCGCAAGCCTGTAAGGCCTGGAGTCCCAGCTCAGGAGCCCAGGATCGCGCCCTTCCCAGGAACACTCACAGAACACAACTCGATGCAAAAGCAAGAGGTTTATTCCAATCACGATAGGGTCGCCCGTGACCCCGAACATGCAAAGCACAGGGTTTTTATACCTGAAATTCAGACCACTTTTGCTCTATACATTGATTGGTCAGCAAGAATAGCATGAAGACAGTTTACAGCTGGTGTAGATAGTTTGCAGCTGGTGTAGATAGTTTTCAGCTGGTTGTAGATAGTTTTTCTCAGAACAGTTCACCCTACCCTTCAAGAGCTTCCTGCACCTGGCTTCAGTTCAAATAATCTCAGTTGTTTTTCTCATTCCCGGGTAATCCCTTCAAGCCAAACAAACAAAACTCGACTACATCACTTCTGGCAATTCGTCGGTGTCTTGTTGCTGACTGTGATAAATCACTCTGTTTTAAGCAGCAACAACAGACCTCGAGATGGCTCAGTGGGTAAGAGCCCTGATGTCCAGAGGATCGGACCAGATCCCAGTACCCACGCAGTGGCTCACAGCTGCCAGCCACTCCAGCTCCTGGGGACCTGACATCCTCTTCTGGCTTCTGCAGGCTCTGTGTGCACACAAACATTTAAGTGTGTGCACACAAATACATAAGCAGACTCCTTTTAAACGTAGATTAGTGGAAACAGCTTATTTTAATGAGCAGCTCCAGGTTCAGGCCCTGGAGGTAATCAAGCCTGTAGGATAATGCCACTGGGAGGCCAGTGCCTGAGCGCTACTGACCTGCTCGCTTTCTCCAGTATCACAGTCCAGGATCTGCTCAGGGATGGGCCTGCCCAGAATCAAGATGGGTTCAGTTGACAGGCGTACCAAGATCACCCCCACAGGCAATCACAGATGCCATCTCCCCAGCGGTTCCATCTGTAAGACCTGGGGTCTCACAGCTCAGGAGTTCAAGATCGCGCCCTTCCCAGGAATTCCCACAGACCACAACTTGATGCAAAAGCAAGAGGTTTTTTTTTTTTTTTTTTATTCCAATCCCAATAGGGTCACCCCTCCAAAGGCAGGAGACGACCCCAAGCATGCAAAGCACAGGGTTTTTATACTTAAAAATCTGGCCACTTTTGCTCTATACATTGATTGGTCAGCAAGAATAGCATGAAGATAGTTTACAGCTAGTTGTTTGCAGTTTTTGGCCGTTTGTGAGTTTTCTCAAAACAATTCACCCTGTCCCTATTTTTCAAAAATGATCTCGGAGCAGCTCATCCTGCCCTTCCAGAGCTATCTGCCTCTGACTTCAATTCAAGGCTATCTCGGAGCAGTTCATCCCGCTGCCGTTCGAGAGCTATGAGCCTCTGGCTTTAATTCAAGGATGGGAATAGTCACAGCTGTTTTTCTTTTACAGTTGTTTTCATTCTTGGGTGGGCTCTCATTCCTCCCCCCCTTTTCCTTTTGCTCCAATTTTAACCCTAAAATTGTGGATCAACTTCAGAGATAAGTTGATACTGCCTCTGGAGCATCAGGACCTGAACCGCACTTACACAGTCCCTGACGAAGGCGAGTGATTGGGTCACAATACAGGGTACTAGTGTGACAAGGAGCAACACGGTAGCAAGGGGTCCCAGTAGGGGCAGCACATAGGGAAGCAGTCCATTAAACCCACTCCAAAAAGGAGATTCTATTAATCCTCGTCTCCTTTTTTCAAGATCTTCTTGTGGTTTTTTTAATCTTTCCTTTAGCAATGCCTGACTTATTAGTGTAAAAACAGCATTGCTCCTGTAGGGCTAAGCAGATTCCCCCTTTTCCAGCCGTAATGAGGTCTAATCCCCCTCCGGTTCTGGAGAACTACTTCTGCTAAGGAATTGAGCTGGTCTTGGAGGTCACTGATAGTGCTTGAAAGCAATCGTACATCACTAATTAACTGTTGGGACAGTTTGTTGTATTTATCTAATGAAACACCCAAACCAGCTGACCCAGCGCCTATGGAGGCAGTCAGCCCAATTCCCATTAACAGGAATGAACTGAATGGCTCTCTTCGTTCTTCCAGCCACTAAGTCAAAGCTGGGGACCGGGACCGGCTCGTCCCCTGGAATGATGCTAATATCAGGGAGTAAGGTTGCCTGTGCACAGGTCCCAGTCCAATCTGCGGGCAAGAACGTATAGGCGTCATTATTCCCGCATAAGAACACGGTGTTATTGTCAGGGCAGAGAGCTGTGGAGATGTCGATTGTTGAATCACGAACGGCCAAGGTAGCACCCCCTACAGGGAGATCTGAGCTACCATTTTTGTAGGGTTTTGTCAAGCAGGTAACATCTTGGTTGAAGAGAGGCTGCACTCTCATAGGGGGTGCTGGGTGGCAGGACCCCTCAGCAGTGGAATAAGTGGCGTTAGAGGCAGGGAGCGCCAGAGGAACAGGCTGCCCTTGTCAGAGGCAGAGCCAGCAGTCACTTGCAAGCGAAGGATTGGTGTCATTTAGGAGTGGCAGTAATAACACCTATAGTCTGGGGGTCTACAATAAGGTTTCCTCTACTATCAGGAAGAACCAGTGGGTGGTAATTGAGGGACGGGCATTCTTTCTCTATTAACTCTTCAATGCGTTGTTTAACCTGTTCTTGTCTAACCTGATCCTGCGGCCCTCCTCCGTCTGAGAGGTGAATGGGAGGTACCTTACTCTAGCATACAGGCTTCCCTACCATCCCCGAACAAGGGGCTTGGGATAATTTAGATCCCTGGCCTCCTACTGGCACGTTGTGGGACCAATCGTCTATCCTCATCGCCCCCCTGACTTGGTTCAATATGGCAGGGAAATAGGTGATGTTATCTTTTCCAGGACATTGCTGCACAACCCCAGAGCAACCGCTATGCACAGCCTGTTGATAGGTATCACAAGGGCAAGGCCCAGGCGCCCATTTACATAAGGAACCATTTTAGGCTTGGTTACACAATGCCATTCTAAACTTGGAGTGCTCCCTGAAGCTTGTAGGGCTCTATATGCCCATTTATCGCCACACTCAACTTGGGCATAGGCCTCGCTGGGCCCCCAAATCTCACCATTTAGTAAAGCTCTGCCATTCGTCACCCCACCCTTGCGATCACAGGGTTTAGCAGACATTGCTTCCAGGGCCTTGCCAGCCTAGTGGGATCGCCAAAGCTCCCGTCAATAGTTACCCAATCGAGTACAAGCAGCACCACCTAGAGGTACCATTGTCTGTCCACTTTACTGGTCGGAGAGTTCATCGTCCCTGATGAGTTTCAGTTTTAGCGGGCTGCTGGAGGCTTGGACTTTCCGGTGTCGGCAGGTTGATGAAGAGCTGGCTTGACGTGTGACGCGTGGATCCAAGCTGCGATGCCCTCTGCTTTGACAGCAGTTGATACAGTGGTGAGCAGGACATAATAAGGACCCTTCCACCAAGGTTCCAGATTCTGGCTGCGGTGTCGTCGCATGTACACCAGATTTCCAACCCGGAACTGATGGGACACCTCCAAGGAGCCAGGCGCATATGCACTGCCAACCTTGCTCCAAATCTCTTTCTGAATAAGCTGCAGTCCTTTCAGCCTGGACAAGTCAGAGTTGCCACTAGTTATGTCAAGGGGGTCTCCAAGAAGAGTCAGGGGAGCAGGAACCCCATAGAGTAGTTCGAAGGGAGTCAGGCCTAGTAAGGAGGGAGTGTTTCTGACTCTAAAGAGGGCCAAGGGAAGGAGCACCAACCAGTCACCGCCAGTCTTTGTGGTCAATTTGGTGAGAGTCTCTTTTAGAGTTCTATTCATTCTTTCTACCTGTCCTGAACTTTGGGGTCCATAAGCACAGTGTAATTTCCAATCAAGCCCCAGAAATCTGGCCACCTCCTGACTTACCTGAGCAACGAAGGCTGGCCCATTGTCTGACCCAATTACCTTTGGAATACCGAACCGAGGAAAAATGTCTTCCAGAATCTTTTTGGGCAAGACCAGAGTGGTTTCTTTCTTTGTGGGAAAAGCTTCCACCCATCCTGAGAAAGTGTCCACAAAGACCAGGAGATATTTATTGCCGTACCTGGCTGGTTTAATTTCAGTGAAATCCACTTCCCAATGCGTTCCGGGTCTAGTTCCTCTCGGCCGCCTCTCTGGGCTCTGGACACTCTTACCTGTGTTTACCCTCTGACAGGGTTCACACGCCCTAGTCAGTCTCTCAGTCAGGGCGGTGAGGTTTAGTATTTGGTACTGGGATTGGCCGGCAACTTCAGCCAATTTCTTTGCCCCCAAGTGAGTCCACTTATGCATCTGAGTTTTCACTCTCTCAGCGTCTTCCTGTGGTAGAATGACCTTACCTTTGGAGTCAATCCACGCCCCCACACCGGTGTCAAATATCCCGTTTTTTGCCCTATTAGCTTTAAGTCACTTTCTGAGTAGTTTAGTCGTTCTTCTCTGGGCAGCTCAGCGGTCAGTACCACTGGGACAGAGCTTCCTCTAATGAAGGAGTCTGGTAATGGGAATTCTGCTTCCTGGCCTTGGCAGATGCGGGTCTTATCCATAGTTCCATGTCTCAGAGACTGTCCTTGGCGGTCTCTGCTGGCGGGGTGCTCTGAGCCTGAGAAGCAGATAGCAAGCTCCCTGCAACCTTGGGAACCAGACAGCAAAGTTTGTGTAACCTTGAGTGAATTCCTGCATGCCTTGCCAGGTAGCGCAGATGTGTATCTCCTGTGAGAAAAATTTTGCTTGCACCCTTTGCTTTATAAGTGTTGTTTGCACGTGCAGTAAACGGAGACTTGATCAGGAATGTCTTGTCTCCATTCTTCCCGTCTCTGTCCCCCAGTTTCCACTCCCTCTTTCAGGTGGACCCTGTTCGACTAGCCCGAGGGACAGGCCACTCTAGCAGCTGCTTTAGCCTCCTACAGGCCATGTTGAGCCAGCGATCAGGTGGCTGCCTTACGACACTCTCAAGGGCATGAGGAGCCTAGACGGTGCGGTCCTGCCCCAGGGTCAGTTTGTCTGCATCTTTTACTAGTGCTGCCACTGCCGCTATTATTCCCAAGCAGGCTGGCCATCCTGCCGCTACTGAATCAAGCTTTTTGGATAGATAGGCTACCGGTCTCTTCCTCAAGGTCCAGAACCGTAAACCAAACCCTGTCAGGGGGGAGGGAACTCAACAGGTTATACGGGTTGGGCCCGGCAGGATGTAAGTCCATGACCTGTTTGTTAACTTCCCTCAGTACGGGGCGATAGTCGTTGCTCCCCGGCTTCTGAACTGGCAGCAGTGGAGTATTCCAGGTGGATTGGCACCTTTTGAGCACCCCTAGGTCAAGGAGCCGCTGTATGTGGATCCCGTCACGGGCTTCCTTAGACATTGGATATTGCCGCACCACCGCGATCGGGGTAGCCTGAGGCTTCAGCTCTGTCTGAACTGGGGGCTGTCTCTCTGCTTTTCCTAGGCCAGCCGTTTCAGCCCATGCCCTGGGACGTCTCTCTAGCCACCAGTCAATGTCTTTTTCCGGACTTACCACCTTTTCAAACAGGCGGTGTTCATCTTCTAGTTGAATCGTCAGCACCTGAATGGGATCCCTTTATTGTCTGTCACCTGTGGCCATCTGGTCTCAAATGAGTATGGGCCCCTATCTTAGTTAGGATATCTCGCCCTAACAGCGGGTACGGGCACTCGGGGACAACTAAGAATGAGTAGGATACTCGGCCCACTCCAAGGTCCACCGTTCTTCCGGTAGTCCGTGAGTATTGTTTACATCCAGTGGCTCCTTGGACCCATGATTTCTTCCCTTTTTTTAGCTCCAAAGTCTTGTAACAGAACAGAATGCTGGGCGCCAGTGTCCACCAAGAAGTGGACCTGGAAGCTTTCCTCCACCTTAAGGGTTACCCTGGGCTCGGGGAGGGGGGCGGAAACCCGTCCCCCTAGTCACTGTCATCACCCAGGGTTAGGCCAGGATCTTAGTCAACTTTCTGTCTTGTCTCTTATCCCTTTCTCTTTCTCTCTCTTCCTGCTCTTTCTGCTTCCTTTCTTCCTTCTGTTTTTCCATCTCCCAGCTATAGAAAACCGTCTCTGCTACCCGCACTAAATCCTTCAGCGACTTGTCGTGCAAACCCTCTATTTTCTGGAGCTTTCTACGAATGTCTCTGGCTGACTGGTCTAGAAAGGTTATAGTCACCATTGCCTTATGCTCATCTGAGGTAGGATCATAGGGCGTAAACCAGCGGTATGCCTCCATCAGCCATTCAAGAAAGGCTGCGGGAGATTCATCCAGCCCCTGAACTGTCTCTCTTACCTTTGTCAAATTGGTGGGCTTATCGAGCGGCCCCACGGAGACCCGCCATTAGAGTCTGGCGGTAGACCTTCAGGCTCTCCCTACCTCCAGGTGTGTTGTAATCCCAGTTGGGGCAGGTGAGGGGAAAGCCATCAATATCATTAGGGAGGACAGAGGGCCTCCAGTCCATTCCCGGCACATTCTTTCTCGCCTCCAGGAGAACCTGTGCCCGTTCCTTGGTTGTCAAGAGGACCTGCAAGAGTTGCTGGCAATCATCCCAAGTGGGCTGGTGTGAGAATAGGACAGATTCAAATAAATCAGTTAGAGCTTGGGGATTTTCAGAAAAGGGGGGGTTCTGGGCCTTCCAGTTATGGAGATCGGTTGATGAAAAAGGCCAGTACTGAAGGGGTTGGTTTCCATCGCCATCAGGGGGCCCATAGGCCCGCAAAGGAAGAGCCTGGAGCCTGGCTGAGCATCTCAGTGGCTCTGAGTTCCTGTCCATTCTGAAAGCTTTTGCTTTCGGAATCCGGTGGTGACTTCGGCGGTGCCGAGGGACTGGCAGCACCCTGCTGCAGACCTGCCACATGCGTCTGGCTTTAATTCAAGGATGGGAATAGTCACAGCTGTTTTTCTTTTACAGTTGTTTTCATTCTTGGGTGGGCTCTCACATCCAGTCAAAGTGACAGTTGACATTTGTCCCCGCTGATGCCTACGGTGGGAAACATCCTGGGCCTGGGGAGATGGAGCTACAGGCAGAGCAATCACTGTGTTCAGGAGTTCAAATCCACAGCAACCACAAAGGTGGCAGGAGGGTGAGACTGGGAAGCCCTGGAGGAGCGAGTGCCTAGGCTAGACCAGCATAAATGCAGGCCCTGGCTTTACTGAGAAATCTTGCCTGCAGAAACAAGGTGGGGAGAGTGAAGGAGACGCTGGACCTCCACCTCGGGCTGCCACACATATGTCACACAACCCTGCAGCACACACACACAACACACACGATGAAAGCAAAGGAAATCAACGCCAGCCAACACCTGCTGACAGGGGCAGCGAAAGGGCCAGTGAAGGAGCTTGTGGGCCAGCTCTCTCTCAGCAACATGTAGGTCCTGGGAACGGAACTCAGGTTCTCAGACTCAGTGGCAAGTGCTTTTATCCAAGTCATTTCCAGGCCCCTGGTGTGTGTGTGTTAGAGAGAGAGAGAGAGAGAGAGAGAGAGAGAGAATAATTTAGGTAACCAGGTGTTTTTCTGTTGCACCAGCTGCATGCAGTCCTCACAGGAGCCAGAAGACAGCATCTCGATGAAGTGGAAGTTTCCGTTTTCTTTGAAGACTCAGTTTTGTCATGCAAGCTGGGCACATGATGTTTGGCTGTGAGCTTTCTCAACCGAGGGGCGTGTGTGACTTTGGCCAGCTGTGGGTAAACTCTGAGGGGAGGCGATATAGAGAGGCCCACAGACAGTGAGACTTTGATTTTTGGATTGACATCGCTGTGCTGATCTTCCTGCTTTGACACGTGACTTTGCAGAGAGAAGCATTTCAGAACTTCTCGGGACAATCCAACTTAGTTTTGCAGCTTTTTACTGACCATGTGTTGCTGCTTGGTGTTGGCCTTTGGACTGGACTGCTGGTATTCTGATGACTGAGTTTGGTAATCTGCTAAAGACCCATGGACCCGAATCAGCAGGAAGTAGATATGAGAGGTCTACAGCCCTTTTCCCTTCTACTCTGCTATCGAAGATCAGGGATTGGAAGGGAGGTAAAGATATTTAAAAACTCCAAATAAAGTAAGTTTGGTGAAAAATCTAAGCCTACATCTGGACATCTGGAATAACAAATGGCTGTGAGCTGTCATGTGGGTGCTGGGAATTGAGTCTCTGGAAGAGTAGCCAGCGCTCTCCATGGCTGAACTGGCTCTCCAGTCCCTGTAACCTGGCTTTTAGAGCCTTGTGCATTCTTCTTTCTTCTGCCCTTTCAACCACCTAACTCTAACAGGAGTGGGAGAAGGATAGAGGGGGAAAGAACATCATTCTAGTTAGATTACTTCCTGCTGGTTAGAGGTGCCAGGCTCCTTGGGGCAAGTTTGATTTTCACTGTCAGGAAATGTATTTTCTTGTTCTTGCTGTTTCTTCTTTGTGCAGGACTACTCAACAAACCACAACCACAACAGCCAATAACCAATAGCAACCAGCAGCCTCCGACCACCAACCTGAAACCCACATATCGGGGCTCTAGCATTTATACACCCTTTGAAAATTTCTCAGAATTCCTAATGTCACACACTCACAGAAACTATCAAAGCCAGATCAACTGTCAAAGCCATGCCTCCGCTGAAACACAAGGCAAATCATAGTTGCTGTGGACAGTCTTAAGCATCCCATTCCCCACACCTGGGATTAAAATGAAAGCATATCCTTATAATATTTCTGTGCTCTTTTTTTTTTTTTTTAAGAAACCAAAATGACAAAACTTTGACTACAAGCTCCTCATTATTCTTTTGGTTTTGTTTGGTTTTTGAGGCAGGGCCTTATAGTGAAAACATTGCAGGTGGAGGAGGAAGTCCTGTGGAAGTGAAGAGCACCTGAAAAGTTAGACTAAAAAGACTCAGTCCTGATGACAGCAAAAAGAGTGAGAGTTCCCACGGGAGGAGAAAGGGGAAGAAGCTGCAGCGGAGGCTGGTTGGGTCAGAGAAAAGCTGAAAAGGTGGAAGGACAGTCTGACAATACAGCCTGTTTTGAGAAAAGGTTGATCTCAAACGGGCCATGCCACCAGGTTGGAAGGGGGACGGCCTAGGATTATGAGATCACCATCAGCTTTTCCCATAGTTGTACAACGCACTTCTGCTAATGGTGTCAGACAAGGTTAGGACGACGTAGGATGACATCCTATAGAAATGATAGATCTAGCCAGGCAGTGGTTGCACGCACCTTTGATCCCAGGTAGTGGAAGACAGGTAGATCTCTGAGTTCAAGGCCAGCCTGGTCTACAGAATGAGTTCCAGAACAGCCACAGCTACACAGAGAAACCCTGTCTCGCAAACAAACAAACATGAAAAAGAAAGATATAAAAAAAAGAAAGATATGATAGATCTAAGGCATTTTTAAAAGGCCATGATTTCATATGGGATGCACTCACCTTATGTGAAACAAATTCTAAATAGCTGAGCTACTCAAAATAGAATTATTTCCCAAGACTGGAAAGGGTTGGTGACAGCTGTACTAGAAAACTGTCTGCAGTTGCAATGGTTAACATGGTGGAGGGAAGAAGCCAAGAATATTGAACAGCAAAACAGAGCAAGGGGAATGAATACAGTAAAAGATCAGTTGCTGGGTAAAGGAGGTATTCTGAGATACAAGAACAGATCCAATTTGATGACATCACATGGAACAATGTCTCATCAGCTTTAAGAGCTCAGGACAAAGTTGAGGTGTCCTAGAAAAAGTCCATTTCATTTACAAAGGTTGTACAAGGCTCTGGAGAATCTGTCGCTGATGTTTTTACAAAAATTAGTCTCAGCTGTGCACAAAGCCATATTCGACCCTGATGCAAGGCAGGTGTTGATAGAGACCATGGCATATGAAAATAAGAATACTGAATGTAAAAATTGTATTAGACCATTAAAGGCACAAGCAGCATCTATGGACAAATGGATAACTGATCTGACCAGTATTGGTCCTAATGTCTACAATGATAGTATAATAGATCAAGCCATAGCTAGAGGTCGTGTTATGCCCAGCTATTAGGTCCCAAAGACTATCAGGAGCCAGACCATATATGCAAGAGCAAATAGCTTTATTCGAGCTTAACCTCGGACCCTCACCTGTCACCAGCACAGTGGATCAGAAAGGAGAGCCTGAGCCGCTGAAAGGTAGGGTTTTTATTGGGGTTTGAGCAAAGACCAGGAATTTCCAGCTTAGCAGTTACAGGATTGGGTGACATTTATCGAGGGCAAGCTTGTTAGAAAGTGATTGGCTAACTAACATAACTAATGTTGAGCAAGCTATCTAGAGACTTCAAGAATATTAGGTATTTTCCTGTGCCATGAATGTTTACTACAAAATAAGATAAGGCTGCCCAGCACAGACCCCCCCCCCCCAGATAAGATACCTTCCAATTCCTGTGGTTATCCTCAGGCTGTTTCTTGGATAGGGAATATTATTGTCTTGTTCCTGGAATTGATGACCTATGGCCTCATTTTTTTTTTTTCTTTTAAAGACAGGCCTGGTCCTAAAATGGAGACAAAATGGAGTTTATGTCGTCCTCTCCGTCTCAAGATCTCAAAATGAGCAGTGGTTCAACTGTGGGGAACACGGGCACTTGCTGAGAAAGTGTGACTAAGCCACTAAATGTCTCGTACCTCAAAACGCTCGGTTCTTTAATTGTGGGAAATTTGGTCATTTGTAAAACGATACTGTGAACAAGGCATCCCTAAGGGTAATGGTTTTTCTGACTATAAACCAGAAAGAGGGGCCGGGTTTCCAGGGTGCACAGACTGTGTGGCACCATTGAGTGTAGGTCCCAGAGAGAAAGCAAGTAATCGGCAAGTGAGTGCTCTGTTCCTACCAGTCCCTGTCTGTCCACGTCTCTCTGTGTCTCAGAGATACTGGTTTATGTTTTGTGTTTCTTCGTGTCTGTGTTCTTGTTTCCAGTGTCTACTTTCTTGGTTTTGGTTTCCTTTGCAAAAGAAATTGGAACTGGTCCTTGGGGTTGGCGAACATCCTGTAAATCCCCCAGCCCAAGGTACAGAAGACGTTCGTGCCAGCTCTTCGGGAGAACCTCAGTTCTCATTGGTTTTAAATTTTGGGGAAAGCCTGGCAACTTTCAAATTGGTTTTTTGGTTCTGGATCCAGTGAACAGTACCTCCACAATTCTCTGGTAGACCAAGTTTTCCCTGGGAACATCTGTGTCTGTTCTTGAGTGTCCTTGTCCTTGTCATGTTTTATGTTGGGTCTTCTTGAAGTGATTTAACCATGTGTAAAACTTCTAGTTTACTTCTAGGCCAACAGAGCCATGGGTCTTGGTGGCTCAGGCACAAGCCGTAGGGCCCTGGCAGGACTGCTTGAGCCATGGTCCACAAACTCTGCTTCTCTAGCCCTTAGCTGTGGGTGGGAAAAGCCTGCTGGGAAGGTAGGCAGGCCGGCAACAATGGCTGTAGATGTACAAGCCTGGCCTCCGGGAGAGAAAAATGGTGGTGGTGCCCACTTCTCCTCCAGGAGTCAGCATGAGAGGGTGGAGGCGAGGAGCCAGGCCAAGGGATGGCTGCATCTTACTGCATCCCAGGAAACACTGCTGGCGAGTCCCAAACTCCTCCGTAGATTCAACAGATGACAAAACGCTTGAGATTACAGCTGGAGGAAGGAAGGAAAGGTTTGTCTGTCTGTTTTAAATGTATGTGTGGCCTTTCCATGTATATTTCTGATTGATCTTAGTTAATATGCTCTGTATGTCTTGGTGATAGACTAACAGTTACTGGATATGTTTAAAGTTTAAATTCAAACTCCTCTTTAGAACATACATATGTGTGCATATGTCCTTACAACATCTGCACAAACACAAAGGTTCTAAAATAGCAACCATGTGGCCTGTCCTGAGCTGTGACTCCACCATCTTGAAATTGCCACATGGTGTGGCACAGGGCAAAAAAACCAAACAACTTTTTTTTTTTTTCAGAATCTCTTAGTTGTGATGAATTCTGTTTATCATCCCATCTCCTTTTAGACTAAGAAGGCAAGTCTCATTTTAAATTGGTATTGATTTTAGAGATTGAATTGCTTACACTAGAAAAATTTGGTTTGACTTTTAAAATTATGGTTATGCTTTGTGACTTCACTCCTGAAAACGGTACTTCATTTTGATATTGCCAAAACAGATTTCTTTTTAAACTATGTTTAAGGCTATGAAACATTTAAAAATGTATCAAGTCTTTTATAATGTCTTTATAGATCTTTTATATATATAGATAAAATTCAGGGTTGTATTTTTGCAGCATGCTGTGTGTGTGATTCAACCTGGTTTTGCTCTGCCCAGTTCACGAACCCTAAAAGACCAGGAATAAAGAGACTCCGCTGTAAATACATAAGGTTCTGTTTTATTGTAAATTACAATCTGCAGCTTGGGCCCACACACCCCCACCGCCGAAGCGGTGGGTTCTTTCTAGGCTTTTAGCCCAGTTGCTGCAATATTAGTTTCCATTTCAGCTAAGCAGATGCCCAAGATAATAGCTAATGCCAGGGAGCCAGCCCCTTTTGACTTAGCATTTCAGCCTGCTAGGGGGTATTTGGGCGAAGATCCATCTTCTGGAGCTTCTTCAGTTCTGACCATTGGACCGTTGGCATAAGGGGCTAGGGAGGGTGAAATGCCAGTCAAAGGCTGGGCAATGGGGCATTCCCAAGCATCTGGTTAGTTGATCCACCCGAAGAGGCAGGGAGCAATCGTGTCAGTTTCCAGGAAGTCCAGATTTCAGCTTGCAGTCCACAGCTGATCCCGGAATAGAGTTAAACAGGTGAAAATCTGCTGAGACAAATTCAGACTGGAGACAGAAGTTAAAATTTGTCTATTAAATGGGAAAGATCAGGGAAAATCTCATCTGCGATCCTTTTGAGCTATGCCAGATCCAGGTCACATCCTGAAACTCATGATTTTTTTTTGGTACACAAAAGGAAATACATATTCAGCAAATCTAACATAATATTCTGAGAGTAACAGGTAAAACTGCATCCCACTGAAAAAGTATCAGTTAGCTGTTTGTTTTATAACCTTTTTAAACAACTTAAGTGTGTCCGTGGTCTGGAACTCTTTAACACTTCTGTGGGCATAGCTGATGGTAATCAGCCACAAATGGAGCTTGGCCATTTTCATACACTCAGCATCTACTTTTAGCCCCCACTTCCAGGTTCACACTGGAAAGTTAGGCAGAAATACATTACTGGCTTTAGTGCTAAACCCTGGATGCTTGGATTTTCCTTAACAAAGCAACTAGACGGAATAGGTTTAAGATATTGCTGTGTCAAAGTCTACTCCAGAAATGGCAGATATTAAGAATACCATACTAAAAGCTATGACTCTTGGGTCAGATATACACATTAAACAGATGTTTTTAACATGATGAGAAGCACCTTTAAGTCTATCTCCAGAAGACAACCAAAGGAATCTCAATGCTCCATCAACTCTATTGATTAATGCCAAAACTCTGAACTTCTGAAATCTTATAACATAAGCACAACAGTAGCAAAGGGGGGGGATCTAAAGTATCTCCCATTTTTAATGTGTTTTAAATTATTTTTTTGTATCTTTATAACTCATCAGACCCTACATAGGCTCCATTTATTTATCTTAAGACACAGGCAACTAACATGAGTCCTGTGAGCAAGGCAAACCTGTTTTTCTTCTAATAAGAGATCTAGTACCCAGTAGTTCTAGCTAATGAACTGATCAATGAGCTAACAGTGGATCTAATTGTCTTCTCTTTAGCTGCAAAGCTACCATAAGCTTAGCTATCATCAAGGTGTTCAGAGACCCGAGAAGGATAAATTATAAACTAAATAAATATACCATTCCATGTGCCAATCAAAATGACAAAGATGACTAGTTAGTCCATCACCTAGGCAGTGTCCCTGGCTCCTATGTCTCACAGCATCCTGAACAGAGGCAGTCCAGAAAGGCACAGAAGATAAGAGACTGATTCTGTGGAGAAAGAAACGAAAGAATGGCCTCACCTCGCCCTTAGCAAAGTGAAACATTGACTCTCCAGGTGTCCACAGTTTTGGCTGGGCCCTAGCAGTGGGCCAGTTGAGGCAGTATTGCCCAGTGGTTAGCATACCACAATCCAGAGTGACAGTCATCTGTTGTGCCCAAATAATCTCGGAGACCTTGGGGAGCTACTGTAAGGATTTTGGGACTCTCTGTCACAATAAGCTTCCACAGTTAAAATGCCATATTCATCAGATCTCTGACAAGCTTGAGGGCCAGCATATTTGAGTTACTCTTTGTCTGTCTTTATCATCTGCTCTAAACTGTGTAAAAAAAAAACCTAAACAAAGATACTAGGTATAGCTCAACATCTTAACCAACTGCAGTTGTTAGTATAACTTTAAATCTGCTCTTCCTGAACTAAAATTAAAGCAAACCTTTTAATCAGATACAGTTCATAGAGAGGCTAGCAAATCTTGCTGCTCCTACCACTTAAATTGAAATTGAACAGTAAAAAGCTTTGCACTTAGCACTAATCAGTGGACTGAACATAACTGATAGACCTAAATAAAGATGATTGCAAACTCATGGCTCAACCCTCTTTATCTCTGGACCAGCATGGTGGCTGGCCATGTGTAACTCAACTCAGCTGAAAGCCCTAAACAAATATGGCAGCAAAGCTACAGTGTTACGTGCTCTTTATCCCTGAACCATCATGGCAGCTAGCCATGTGTTAGCACGGGCTGTAACTGACAATACCAAACATAGCCATTAGGTGCTGCTGCTGATACAGCAATCACTGTAGAGCATCCACAACCCCCACAGCCAAAAGTTCTAACATAGTGATCAAATAAGTTTTAGAACCAACTGCATAACAGAACAGTACAGAGCAATTTCAAACTGTACGAATTATTTTAGCCATAAAAAACCTATCAGCCAGAATTCTTTCCCCCTAAAAGAGTATAAGAAAACATTTTGCAATAAATAATCACTAGCCTTTTAAATGAAGTATAACATATTTAAATGCAGTTCTTTTTCAAATCATATTATTAACTCTATGGCTTTTTATAATACATCCACTAACCTTCTGCAACATTTTATATACCTTCAGGTTCCTAGCTTCGTTTTTCTGGCTTAACCAGACATTCTTACTTTCTTGCTCTCTCTTGCTTTTTATGTAACATAAAAACTCTCATCAAAATCCTTTCCATTCTGACATGATCCTGCTGGAGCCCAGCTTCTATGATTTGCTTTTTATAGGAAAAACAAAAACAAGTTACATTAATACAAAAAGTTCTGAAACTGCCATTTTTTTTTTTTTTAAATATCTTCCCTGTACCAGATAACATAAAGATAACATAAACAAACTCTAAGGAACTTAGAACAAGTTTTAAGGAACTAGGTGAAAACATGTTTTTCCATAAACAAAGCAGCTTAACAAACAAACAGCTCTCCACAAAATACATTTTAAAAACTGCAATTTTCTCAATTAGTGCAAACCGTATGGCTTGGTTTAGTAAAATAAATAAATGCCAACATTTTTTGTTCTCCCCCAAAGGGTCAAGAAACTTTCAAATTTTCTGTTAGACTACCCAAGATCATTGTCCTACCCAAATGCCTGATAAACTTTAAACGTTTTATTATAGCCTTAAACATTTAAACTTTTTTTAAAACCGGTTCTTACCGGTTTTAAAATAAAGAACCCCTTTTGTAGGAGAGAAGTCACAAGGCATAACCATAATCTTAAAAGTCAAAACCAGATTTTAAAACCAGAATTTACCAGTGCAAACAATTTAATTTCTAAAACCAATACCAATTTAAAATAACTCATTCTTTTAACCTAGAAGGAATGAGAATTATTTGACTAAGGTTCCCTTTTTTTTTTTTTTTTTTACCCATACCAAGATGGCGGTCACATTATAACCCACATGGTAAAGTCAAGATGGCAGTGAGGCACAGAGGCACTTCATATACCACGTGGTAAACTATATTGTTGCTTTTTATTACATATGCTTTCATAGACCTTATACACACAGGCACACATATACATTTTAAACAAGTTTCATGAGGCCTTTCAGAACAGAAAACAGAAGGTAGACACAAACAAATACTATACAGAGACATTGAGATAAAAAACACTCACCAGCTGGCCAAATTTCCCGGGACCAAAACTGATTCTTCTGGGGCAGGCCGACCGAACATACTGATTCCTCCTGCATTGGGTACAGGAGGCATGGGCCCTGATGCCCCAGGAGATACCGAAAGTGGGCTGTTGCCTCAGGAGACACTGAGTGGCGCTCACTGGGACCAGGCAGAACAGATTACCCACCAAAATACTGAAAATACTGATGAAGCTAGGGGCGTCCCCCTGAACTTCGGCAGCTGCGACCACCAGTGTGTCCACATTGATCACGTCTTGCTACCCAGATACTGACACCCTGAGCACCGAGGAACTTTCAGAACAGAGAACAGAAAGTACTGCACATACAAACATTGCACAGAAACATTTAGACACTTACGGCCGGCATAAAAAAACCTCCGGGCCAGGTTCCTGGACTCTTGGGGTCCCAGGATGAGCCCCAAAATGTTCTGCCCAGTTCACAATCCCCAAAAGACCAGGAATAACTAGATTCCACTGTAAATACATGAGGTTCTTTTTATTGTAAATCACAAGCTGCAGCTTGGGCCCACACACCCCCCAATGCCAAAGTGGTGGGAGCCGAGCGTCCTGTGCCCAGGTTAGTTGGGTGATTTAAAGATTCTGGTCCCTCCCAGCATGCCCAAGGCAGGGGTGATTCCTGCCTGGCAAGCATCTATTGGTCAAAATGCTACATTTTGAATCTATTGGCTATAGGAAGTTCCCCAGGGCCATTAATGATCTGGTGTCTCTCCCTAGGGGAATGGGCCAGTTTCCTAGCAACTGTTATCTCTAGTGGGTGGGGAAAGAATGCAGTAAGGCGGTCCTTCCCCTCAGGGCATTACTGGACTTCTCCACTCACCTACTTCAGGTCTTAATAATAGCTGCTAATTTATCTTTAGGTCTCTCAGTTTGTGAAGGTCTCTCCAGATTAACGGTGACTTGAAGGGTGTGTCAGTCCCTGAATGAATGGGCTAAGGCTGTTTCTTTCTGGCTGATAGGTTTGGTCTGGCCAGAATAGTTCAAGTGCAGTTTTAAAATTGTTCTATACTGTTCTATTATGCAGTTGGTTCCAAAACTTATTTGATTAGAGTGTTAGAACTTGGTTACAGAAAAATGTAAATGCTCCACAGTGCTATACCACGAAAGGCAGCAACACCATCAGCGACACCTAATGGCTATGTTTTAAATTGGCGGCCACAGCCTGTAACAACACATGGCTGGCCACCATGTTGGTTCAGGGATAAAGAGGGTGGAGTTGTGCTTTTACCGCCAACTTTGTTTCGGGATGCCAGCTGTGTTCAGTTCCCTGTTCAATACTAAGTGAAAATTCTATCCTTTAAGCTTTTTTTCTGTCTGGTCTTTATAATGTGATATGGTAGGATCAGCAAGATTTGCCAGCCCCTCTACGAACTGTATCTGTTGAAAGTTTTGTTTTGATTTTAGTTCAGAAATATATTTAAAGTTATGCTAACGACTTTACAAGATTGGTTACAAGATTGGGCTTTACCTAGAGCCAGAGCTGGCTGGCAGAGTCGATCAGTTCCTAAGTGTGGAGTGAGGATTGAAATAATTAAAGCAATCACACACCACATGAGATCAGCTGGAGAGGACTGTCAATAAGACTGCAGCATGAGTTTATTCCACAATTCCTTTGTATAGGCAGAGCAAAAACAAGTCACATCAACACAAGAAAGAAGTTCATGGAACTGACAAACTTGTTTTCTAAAACTACTTCCCTGTAGCAGATATGGTCCAAGGTCAAACCAACAAGTTTTAAGGAATTTGTTAAACTTCCTCTTTGTCGCAAGGTGAAGGCCAGGGTGAAAACAGGTTTTTTGATGCTTTGTTAAGCAGCTTGACAAACAAGCAGCTCTCCACAACCTTGTCTCTTGTTTATGTTTTCAAGGTTAAGCTTAGGCTGGGCAACTACAAAGTTTGCCTATGTAGATCTACTTGAAACAGATGTGGTCCTAAAACATTTAACTACAGAATGTGCCAGAGTTAGAGATTATAACATTCTGTTTTACAGGATGCAGTTTAGAGAAGATAACTAAAGACAGACAAAAGACTAACTCAGATATGCTGGCTCTCAAGCTTGTCAGAGATCTGATGAATGTGGCATCTAATGTATATCAGTTTTATTATGACAGATGACTTCAACTCTGGATTGTGGTATGCTGACCACTGGGCAAAAGCTGCCCCAACTCGCCCACTGCTAGGGCCCAGCCTATACTATGGACAAAACTGTGGACAAAACTGTGGACACCTGGAGAGTCATTGTTTCAAATCGCTGAAGACAACATCAGTCTCTCTCTCTTTTTTTTTTTTTTTTTTTGTCTCATAGAAATGGTCTCTCATCTTCTGTGCCTGATGGCCAGGCTGCCTCTGCTCATGATGCCAGGAGAGCACAGGAGCCAGGGACAACTGCCTAGGTGGTGGACTGACCAGTCAACTCCGTTATTTTGATTGGTACATAGATTCATTTAGCTTATAATTTATCCTTCTCAGTTCTCTGATAACAGTGATGGCTAAGCTAAGCTAATGGCAGCTTTGCAGCTAAAGAACAGACAGATCCACTGCTAGTTCATTAGTCGATTCATTGGCTAGTTGAAACTACGAAGTATCAGATCTCTCATTTAGAAAGTCAAACAGGTTTGCCTTGTTCACAGGCTTCATGTTGTTAACTACCCGTGTCTTATGGTGAATAACTGAATAGAAAGATGTAAAGTTTATGTAAGGTCTGAGGATATGAAAGTTTAAGTTATGAAGATCTAAAAAAATTGTTGGAGGGTCTAGGAAGATGTTTCAAGGTTGGTAAATGAAAGTTATGAAAGAAAACCTCTCTAAGAAGGTGCTTCAAAGTTGGTACATGCAAGAAAAATTCGAGGTTCTAAGAAGGTATTTTAAGGTTGGTAAATACAAGCTGTAAAATATTTATAGGTCTAAGATGTTTTAAGGTATATGAATTAAAGTTGTAATATAAAAAAAGAATTTATGGCATATTCAAATTGGGAGATACTTCAGATTTCTCTTCCCCTCTATGCTATTGTTGTGCTTATATTGTTATAAGATTTCAGAGGTTCAGAGTTTTGACATTGATCAGTAGAATTCTGATAAGCTGATGGAGCACTGGCTGCTTACTATTCAGTCACAAGCTCGAGATTTTAATTTCCCTCTGGTTGTCTTCTGGAGATAGACTTAAAGGAGCTTCTCATCATGCTAAAACCACCTCTGTCTAATGTGTATATCTCTGACCCAAAAGCCATAGCTTTTACTAGGTCTTAATGGCATTAGTCTATTTCTGCTGTCTTGTAGACACCTGTTACCTGCTTTTCCTAAAGTATGGATCTCAACACAATGGTGATACTGATATAATTCCTTTTGTGAACTAAAATTCACAAAAGTTTCAGGAGATCAGAAAGTCATGAGACCTGGATCTGGCATAGCTCAAGTGGACCCCAGATGAGTTTTTCCCTTGGTCTTGGGATCTCTGCCATTCCCAATTTACTAGAGAATTTTTTAACTTCTGTCTCTAGTCTAAATTTGCCTCAGCAGATTTTCACCTGACTGACAGACTCCATTCAGGAATCAACTATGGATTGCGAGCTGAGATCTGGAGTTGCTGAAAGCTGACGTAAACCAGTCCAGCCGATGTGATGGCTCCCTGTCTCTTCAACTGCATTGCTAATTAGATGGTGCCCCATTGCCTAGCTTTTGGCTAGCCTTTCACCCTTCCTGGGTCCCCAATATCTTCATCCTAATGTCAGACTGAAGCAGCTACAGAAGAAGAGAAATTCATTGGCCTTTATCTTACCTGACAGGCTGAAATGCTAAGTCAAAGGGGCTCTCTCCGGCTAGAGAGATGGCTCAGTGCTTAAGAGCACTGTCTGCTT
Source organism: Rhombomys opimus (assembly GCA_010120015.1). NCBI lineage: Eukaryota > Metazoa > Chordata > Mammalia > Rodentia > Muridae > Rhombomys > Rhombomys opimus. The sequence continues at coordinate 1,626,907 of REGO01000330.1, read as the reverse complement.
TTTCAAAGGACCCAGCACCCACATGGCAGCGCATAACTGTCTACATATAATTCCTGTTCCAGGGGACCCAACCCCCTTACACATGCGGACAAAACACTAATGTACATAAAAAAATTAAAAATTTAAAAACCCAGTCTGGTGTATGAGACTTTTAAAGGGGGGGGGAGCTGTCTGGCATAAGGAATGGGTTCCTATGTCTACTGACATACCAGAAAATTGACCCTTAGCCCTGCTTCTTCTAGTCATGCTTTGTACCCCTTGTACAATTATGCTGAGCATTAGAAAAAAGTCTCAGTACCAGCCCTTGGACACATCTCAAAGATCTGAGATTGAATCCTGTTCCAGGGGGGAATGAGAGGACCACGCCTGACCCCCCCCCCCAAAAAAAAAAGTCATCAGTCCCAGGAACTAGGCCATAGGTCACCAATTCCAGGAATAAGAAAACCGTAAAGTTTCCTACCCAAGGAACAGCTGGGGCATCTGTGTGGGGCAGCCCACTGGCCTAACATTCCTGAGGTCTATGGGTAGCTCCTCAGGGTTCAGCCAATCACTTTGTAACAAGCCTGCCCTTGACGAATGTCACCCAGTCATGTAACTGTTAAGCTGGACAGTCCGTCCTTCCTCAAACCCCAATAAAAACCCTGCCATGCAGCTGCTCAAGGCTCTGCCCTCTGATCCACTGCGTTGGTGACCGTGGGCATAACGCACTGACCTGAACCATGCTAGTTCATCCAAAACATCTCTGTGTATAATTTCCCACCGTACACGGCATAATTAATGGCTTAGAAGGGAAGGGGGGAAATACAGTGACATTTTGAGGAGTCTGGATTTTTGTTTTATTTAAAAGACACAGAAATATCATGGGAATATGTTTATGTTTTAATCCCAGGGGTGGGTGTATGGGGATGTTTCACAACAGGTGACTATGATTTGCCTCGTGCTCTAGGAGAGGAGTGGTTTGTTTATTTATTTGCCAGAGGCAGATAGTTTCTGCGATTGTGAGACATTTGGAATTCTGGGGGCTTTTCAGAGGGTACATAAATGCTAGGGCCTGGGAGGATGAGGGGTTGGTTAATGGGCTGTTGGTTGTTGTTGGTTGTGGTTGGTTAAACAGTCATGTTCAAAGAAGAAACGACAAGGGGCTGGAGAGATGGCTCAGAGGTTAAGAGCACTGACTGTTCTTCCGAAGGTCCAGAGTTCAATTTCCAGCAAGCACACGGTGGCTGGCAACCATCTATAGTGAGATGCGGTGCCCTCTTCTGGCCTGCAGGCAGAATACTGCATACATAATAAATAAATAAATCTTAAAGAAGAATTGGAAGAAAAGGAAGAAGAGACAACAACAAGACAAGCAGAAATTAGATATTCTGACAGCAAAGATCGGGCCTACCTGAAGGAACTCAATACCCCTAGTCAGCAAGGAATAGTTTACCAGTAAAGTTACCCCTTTTCTGACCCCTGGCTTTATTCAGGGATCGCCTCCCTTGCCTCTTTCCTTTTTGCTCTTTTATCTAGTGTTAGGCGATTAAGGGAAGAAGAAAAGGGGTGCAGAAACGTGAAAGAAAGACGAATCCACAAAGTAACGAGGGCAGGCTACCGGGTCTCAGTGTTGGGGATGGTTTTGTGCACTGTGTATTCAAATGCTGGTTTCTGGACCCAGAGATCTGGTTGCAGGCCTGACTTGAGCATTGTCATTTCTTTCTTTCTTTTGAATTTATTCACTTTACATCTTGATCATAGGCCCCTCCCTTTTCTCCTCCAGTCCCACCCACCCTCTCTCTTCCCCCTCCTCCATCTCTCTCCCCCCCCAGTCCTCAGAAAGGTAGAGCCCTCTTCCCTTTACCAAGAGGCCATAGACTATCAAGTCTCATCAGGACTATCTGCAAGTTGTTCCTCTGGCTTGGCAAGGTTGCCCCGCCATGGGGAAGTGATCAAAGAGCAGGCAACAGAGTCCACATTAGAGACGGCCTCTGCTCCCCTTATTAGGGAACCCACATGCTGCCTATCTGCTACCTCTGAGCATGGGGTCCTCTTCACCCATGGTCCTTGGTTGGTGCATCAGTCTCTCCAGGACCCCTGGGCCCAGATTTGTTGGCTCTGTTATTTTTACAAAGCATCTCTTGTCTCAATATTTTATAAAAATTGTTTCTCTACTGTATCTGATCAGTTAATAAAGGGCTGAACAATCAATTTCTGGGCAGGAGACTGAGGCTGAGGCGGGACTTAAAATCCCAGGAGGAGGGTCCCAGATGGAGGAGACAGAGAAGGAGAAAGTTGCGATGGGGGCTCACCATGAGGGAGTTGCTATGAGGACATAGATGGAGGAGCCAGGGCGTGATTAAGGTGGCTGGCTTGAAGATTATTAATAAACTTAAGAGGTCTCATTTGGGAGCTAGAGCAGGCATAGAAAGAAAAAACAAAACAAAAAACAAAACAAAACATAATTTTATACAATATCCCAGGCTTACCTGGAATTTGCTATGAGGATGGCCTTGAACTCCTGAACCTCCTCCCTCCATCTCCTGAGTGCTGACTGGCTGGTGTGCACCACCACACCTGGTTTCTGCTGTCCTAGGAATGGACCCATGGCTTGCTTCATGCAAGCCCAGCAGGTGCTCTACCTGCTGGGCTGAGGTGATTAGAATAACTTCAACACGGGTGGTCAGGGTTTGTATCAGACTGGGGAGCTCTCTTCCCTTGTGCTGGTTTGAATAACAATGGCCCCAAAGGCTCACAGGTGAAGGGACCCTGGCTGGCCTGAGGGTGGCAAACACCCTCTGGCAGGCCTTCTCCCCCATTCCCTCTGCCTTGCTAGAAAAAATTCTACATCATATTCCTAAAGCTAGCCACCAAGGTCCATTCCTGTATTCGGTCACTTCCTCCTCTTAGCATGATGGATCCAGCTATCAAAATCCAAAAGTCCAGGCTGGAGGTGATGGCGCATGACTTTAATCCAAGGAGGAAGAGGCAGGTGGATCTCTGTGACTTAGAGGCCAGCCTGGTCTGCAGAGTGAGTTCCAGGACAGCCAAAATTAGTCCAGCAATCAGAAGCCCCCTTTGGCTCACCTAATTAAAACGGCCAATTAAAATTGAACACCTCATCCTTTATAAACTACCATTTTCCTACGTGTCACATCTGTCTCCTCTCTATCCTGAAGTAGTCTTTTGTCCCTGTCCTGGGACAAACACCCCTGACCCCTCTTCCTTGTTCCCTTCCCCTTCTCCCTCATTCTCTATCTCCTGTCTTGGTCCCTTTCCCTGCCCTTTGTCCCTCTGGGTCAAATAAATCTTTTTCTGTGCTAAGAACTTCATCTTGGGGTCTTGAGGGAACTTTGAGGCTCCCTAAGATAGCATAAGGCACTGTTAAGTGGTGTGGCCTCATGGGCCTTGGAGGTCTCAGATGCTCAAGCCAGGCCCAATGTCCTGCTGCCTGCTGCCTGGATGTTGAATTTCCAGCTCCTTCTCCATGTCTGCCTGCATGCCGTCATGCTTCTTTCTGTGACGATAACGGACCAAACAAAACTCTGAACCTGTAAACCCACCCTAATTAATTGCTTTCCTTGGGCTGGAGAGATGCCTCAGAGGTTAAAAGCACTGGTTACTCTTCCAGAGGTCCTGAGTTCAAGTTCCAGCAACCACGAGGTGGCTCATAAACATCTATAATGAGATCTGGTGCCCTCTTCTGGCAGGCAGGTGTACATGCAGGCAGAACATTGTGTTCATAATAAAATAAATAAATCTTAAAAAAAAAAAAAAGTTGCTGTGTCCTCTTCACAGCAGGACAGTGACTAAGACACCTGACACAAGCGCTTAATTATGCCAGAGGTCTTTAACTGAGACGCCACAAAGGGCGGCAAGGTATTGATAAAAGCCAAAGCCAGAATGATTTTTGAATGTTGCTTTAATCACACAAATCACACAAATATCTAAAGGTTGCCCAGCTCATTATACATTATATGGGGAATACAACCTGGCCGCAGGTACAGGCTGGGACACTTTGTCTCCGGTGTCGAGAGTCGTCTCAGTTCCAGCCCAGCTGGACCTTCGATTTGTCTTCTGATGACTTGACAGGCCTCGGAGCTTCTCTGCTCCAGCCAGGCCTCAGACACAAAGGAAGCTGCGGTTTCTCGGGAGCCGCCTTCCATGGCCAGTCTGATAAGGGGGCTCCTTCAGAACCAGTTTGTTAAGGTGGTCTGGCCTTTTCAAGCAGCCGTTCGGGAATAGGCTGGTTAGTGGCTGTCTTTGGACGTACTCACCAAAGAATCTGGCCTGCCGCACCCGAGTGGGCTCAGGCTCCAGTTTTTATACCTTTTTTCAGGGCATAGGTTTGACCTATCACTCATTCACACTCACCAGCTGCTAATCGGCTGGCGTTACCCAATTTCATTACTTAGTGCCTTAAGGGCATTACCTTAATTTCTATACTTTATTCTAAAATATCACTTAGCCTACTACTCTTTCACACACACGCCAGCTGCTAATCAGTTGATATTATTGAAAGACCACCGCCTCACCCTAAGTTGAACATAGCTAACGTCATTTTATGGTACCCACACCATTGTTTTGAGAAACTCTGAAGGCTAGGTGGGGAACTGGAAAATTACTGAGAAACCCAGCTGTGCTGGCTGTGCCGCCTTTGGGATATCTGTGGTCAGGCTGCCCCAGTCAAGCTAAAAACAATTTGTGTTGACCACCCTCATGGGATATCTGTGGGACTGTTCCAGCCGAGATAGGAGTCCTGAGAAAAACAACAGGTGACGCCACGGTTAGGGGTCATCATGACTGTTTTGACCACCCAGTTCCTGGTATCCTGGTGTCCCTGCCAAACTCTGACTCAAATTATGGTCTCATTTAAATGTACCAATCAGCTCCCTGTAACCATGCTTCTCACTTCTGCACCCGAGCTTCTGCTCCAAAACCCTATAAAAAGCCCCAGCTTTCCCCCAGAGGGCGCGCAGGTCCTGAGAGACTCTGTCGCCCCTGGGTACCCGAGTGCCAAATAAAGCCTCTTGCTGTTTGCATCTGAACAACTGGTCTCGTTGATCCTTGGGAGGGGATCTCTCTGACGGAAGACACCCCTCGGGGGTCTTTCATTATTTAATTTTACTACTTAATATCTTAAGGGTATTACTTAGTTGCTATTACTTAAAAATATCTTCTTATCTATCCTTGACAGCTTTGCTGTCTTACAAGCTCTCAGTGTCTTAGGGGCGTTGCCCGGTCACTGTCACCAAAAATGTCTCTCAGCTTTGCTACTGACAGCTCTGCTGTCTTACAGGCTCATGACAACACCACTCCTGGTTTTCTTGTGTGCTTGTGTGGGGAGTGGCACACATTCAGTAGCCCTACTCCCAGAGATCCTCCCGCCCCAGAATTCCCCTGTTCACCCAGAAGCCCCCATGTGGGACTCATTCTCTTTTTCATTTAATCCTAGTTTAATATTCATGTCTGCTGTTTCCTGTGTCTTAGGTAGTTTTCATTTTTTATTGGTTTGTTTGTTTTTCAATTTTTTTTTTCCCCTCTGTCAGTCATGAGGGATCAGAGACAAGGCGCCACACTGCGGCCTGAGGAGGCTCCTCATCTCTCAGGACATGGCTACAGACTACACAGAGATTCATGACTTGGATGTGCAAAGAATCTGGGGAGTGGTTAGTTCGTAAAGCAGAGTTGGGATTTGATGAGCTGAGGTGATGTGGGCCATCGTGGGGCAGCAGGAGGGGAGTCAAGGCAGGAGTCGGAGCAGGGCCATTTCACAACCACATTCAAGGGCAGAGGGAGACAAATGAAGGCGTCTTTCCTTGCCTGCTTTCTGTCAGCATCCCTCTTCCTTCCTTAACAGTTCACCCACCCACCACCTAGGGGGTGGTGCCACCCACAGAGGGCCTTCTCACATCACTTAGTTTTAATAAAGATGAATGCCCACAGATGGGCCAGTTTGATTAGGCAATTCATGAAGACTCTTGCTAAGTGATTTTTAGGTTTCGTCAAATTTGACAGTTACAACTGATCTGATGAGGTAAAATCAGAAATCACAGGTTACAAAAGGGTTTCCATTAAGCCAGTAAAGGCTGTGCACGCCTTTAATCCCAGCACTCAGAAGGCAGAGGCAGGTGGATCTGTGTGAGTCCAAGGACAGTATGGTCTAAAGAGTGAGTTCCAGGACAACCAGGGCTACAGATAAAAGCCCTGTATCAAAAACCAAACAAACAAACCAAAAAAACAAACGTGTTCTGTTAAGTTTGTATCCTTCACCTGCAAATGGAGTTTTTGGTGACATTTCTAGAAAATAGTATGTTTTCAGCCTGGAAGGAAGAAAAGCCTTAAACAATAGTTGCCATGGAATTCTCTGCTAGAGTGACCAGTTGGCTCAGTCCCTCAGAGTTGTCCCATTTTCTATCCCGACATATACACACTCAAATCCCTAAGCAACCCAGGAGACTCAGTTTGGTAATCATAACCATGCCACATGTACGGTGGTGGGGGGAATGGCGACAGCACGACATACCAGCACTTGGGGGCTGAGACAGGGGGATTGCCTCTTTTCGGGTTGTCTTGTTTTTTGAGACAGAGTTTCTCCGCGTAGCTCTGTCTGTCCTGGAGCTCAGGTTGTAGCCCAAGCCGGCCTTGAATTTAGAGATCTGCCTGCCTGTCTCCCAAGTGCTGGGGTTAATGGTGTGCGCCACCACCGGCCCCGATAAATGTTTTTAAAATGTTTTTCTTTTTGGCATCAGAAAGAAAGGGGGATATGCAATAGATACATCTTTTTACTTATTTGTTTCTTGTTTGTTATGTATTCAATGTTCTGCCTACATGTGTGCCTGCACGCCAGAGGAGGGCACCAGACCTCATTCTAGATGGCTGTGAGCCACCATGTGGTTGCTGGGAATTGAACTCAGGACTTTCGGAAGAGCAGCCAGCGCTCTTAACCTCTGAGCCACCTCTCCAGCCCCCAGATACATCTTTCGAAAGGGATTAAATATAGAATTTCACAGCACCGGTTGGTGCGGTGACTGCGCTTCAGATTTGCCATGACGAAAGCAGCGGCACCGCGTGACCGGCACCGTACCACGTGGTATGAGTTGGAGCTCCTGGGGTCCGCCACCGCCCCATCATGCTTCGCGCCTGCCCTCTTGGTGCCTGTCAGACAGACTTTCGGTCTCCGTGACGTCTCAGAGGCCAGTTTCCATAACGACCCCCTTGGGCCCGCCTTCACGTGACATCACTTCCGCGAGCGGCTAGGCCGGCATTTTGGCGCACGCGCAAAGGCAAAACACACAGGAAATGGGTTCCTTCTGCGCAGGCGTCGTGGGCCTGAAGGCGGGGCTTGGCTGCGCCGTGGTGCGCAGGCGCAGTCGTCGGTGGGTCGGGGCTTCGGTCGGCCGAGAGGTGAGTCGGGGGTCTCCGTGGCACCCCGTACGGGCGTGGGGGGTGTTGCTCGGGATGCGCGGCGCTCGGGGACCCCTGAGACAAAGGGGTTTGGGGTCGGGACTTCCTCGCCCCGCGGGGTCACGTGAGCGAGGGGCGCAGAAGGGAAACTGAGGCTGGCGACTTCCCGATCCCCCCTCCGCGTTTTCTCTGGAAAAGGCCGGCGTTGAGGTGTGGGGTGGGGCTACCTCCGCTCCCTCAGGACCCCTCGGCGCCAGGCCCTCCCACTTTACCCCTCCCCACGCTGTTGACCTTGCTCCTCCCACAGCCTGCTCGGGGCCTCAGTTTCCCCCCTCTGTACAGCGGGCGACCGCCGTCTGTTTGAGCGGCTGTCGGCGCTCGTTCCCGTTTGGAGGGTGTGTTTGGTTAGGGTGCGGAAAGTCGGTGGAGTTGCAGGGCAGAGGCCACCTGTCCACCTGCTGTGCACGCTAGGGCCGGCTCGCTTGCCGTCTCTGAGCAGCTGCTCTCTCTTAAAATAGTGGTAAGGCAGGTGTGCTGACACAGGCAGAGGCAGGAGGATCATGGTGGCTTCCATGCCAGCAAGGACTGTGCCTCAAAATACAAAATAACAATCAAAAGCAAAGACCCCAAAGAGTAGCCTAGCTCTTTGGTCCATCACCTGTAAATCCAGTGTTCCGTTTGAGAGGGTGAGGCAGGTGGATCTCCACGAGTTCAGGCCCAGCCTGGGCTACCTAGTGAGTTTCAAGACCTTACCTAAATGTTGACATTACCACACTGTGAGGCCCTCTCTCACAACAAAAGAAGCCTTCATTAATTTTAGTTGCTTCGCTTTTTGACAGAGTCTTTATGTGTCCCTGGCTGCCCTCGAACTCGGCTACGTAGATCAGGCTGGCCTAAAACTCCCACCTCTGCCCAGGACTAAAGGCGTGCCCCACCACACCTGGCATGGTAATTAGTTTTTAACGGGTGTTAATATTAATATGGCCCTGTCGTTTAGTTGTAAACCGGGGTTGCTGGTTGTCATCCCAGCATGGAGGAGGCTGAGGCAGGACGATGGGAGTGAAGTTCAAGGCCATCTCGGGGTACGTGATACTATCTTCCTCTCTCAAAGACCAGGGATGCCAGCTGCAGGCCTGTAATCCCAGCACTTGGGAGGCAGAGGCAGGCAGATCTCTTGAGTTGAAGGCAGCCTGGTCTACAGCTGGAGTTCCAGGACAGCCATAGAGAAACCCTGTCTAGGAAGACAAAGCAAAACAAAAACAAGAAACAGGCCATGGTGGCCTAGGCCTTTGATCCCAGCATTCAAGAGGGAGAGGCAGGAGGCTCTCTGTGAGTGAGGTCTACAGAGTGAGTTCCGTGAGCGCCACATGGAAAAACCTAGTCTTAAAAAATAAAAAAGCGGGGCTGGAGAGATGGCTCAGTGGTTAAGAGCACTGTCTGCTCTTCCAACGGTCGTGGGCATAGTGTCTGGCACAAGGGTCCCAGCTTGATTCCTTACCCTCCCTCCGCTCCTGCGTGCCCACCCCCCCCCACCCCCGTGTAGAAAGCCGCAAGTGGTGCTGCTCCCCCTTGCAGTGGAGGCGTGAGACAGGAGGATCCAGGCTGTCTGGACAGCCTGCCTAGCTCTGTCGTTCAGCCCAGTTTCCTAGGGGGACACTGTCTCTGAAGAATGAGGGAAGCACAGCCAAGGTTGACCTACCTCTGGTCTCCTTGTGTGTGTGTGTGTGTGTGTGTGTGTGTGTGTGTGTGTGTGTGTGTCTGTCTGTCTGTCTGTCTGTATGTATGTATGGTGAGGCACATGTTTGTGCACACGTGCGCGTAGGTGCGCCCATAATGAGGCATACCTGTAGTCCTAGCACTCAGGAGGCAGGCATGGGAGGATTGCCTTAAATTTGAGGCCCACCATGGGTACATAGAGCTCTGGTGTTAAAATGGAACCCAGCCCAGTGACGTCCTGCTGTTGAGGCCTCTGTGCAGATTATGTGGGCTCCAAGACTGTGTGTGTACCCCATTTCGTGGGTAAGGGACTGTCCATTGGACTCTGTACCCTGGAGCCGCTGTCTGAGGCCCAGCTGTTGTTCGTGGCCAGGCATCAGCTCCACAGCAGGGCTTTCTATTGTTCCCAGGGTTTCCTGCGTGCTGAGTGACACTCTGCTCACAGGAGCCCGGTCCAGGCGATCTCACCAGGCTCCTCAGAATGGATCCAAGCTCTGCAGCCAAGCCTGGCAGTTGCCTTACTGACCTCCTGGCTTGGGAAGTTTCAGGGTGGGGGAGCAGACACACACTGTGTAGCCCAGGCCAGCTTTACACTTGTGGCAATCCTCCTGTGTCAGCCTCCCAAGTGCTGGTAAGAGCTGAGGCTCGGGCCCAGCTAGGGTTCCTGATGTGCGCCCTGTACACCTGAGTGTGTAGCTAGGCGCCCAGGAAGTTCTGATTGGTGAAGGGTTTATCATCCCTTCCTGGCAGGGACCGTGACTCCCGGCTGCCATCTCCAGCCCACGTCACATACTCCCTGCTCTGGGCCCCTTAGTCTCTATATGTGGCCATCAGTTCTCCATTTTTATGTTTGAGACAGGAGCTCATGGAGTCCAGGCCACCCTCAGATTCTGTGTAGCTGAGGTTAACCTTGAACTCCCGATCCTCCCAGGTCCTGGGCTTATGGGTGTGTGCCCTGCCCTGTTTATTGTTGTTTCTGTGTGTAGGTGTGTGTCCTTGTGTCTGTGCGTGCTGTGCGCAGTGCCCATGCAGGCCAGAAGAGGGCATTCGTCTCTGGAGCTGGAGTTGCAGGTAGTTGTATGTGGCTTATCTAGGTGCTGGGAACAAGTGGTCCTCTGCAAAAGTAGCCGGTGCGCTTAAGCACTGAGCTGTCCCTGCCGCCTGCACTGTTTCCTGAGCCGGGAACTCAACATGAAGCCCAGGCTGCCTTTGAACTCAGAGCAGCCTCCTGAGTGCTGGGGTCACAGGCCCGACCTCAGCCCTTGGCTCTGTTGTCTTTTTATAAGGAATCCAGTGGCCAAAGAGAGGGTGCTGTGCTCCCCAAGACTCTGGATCATGTAGCTTAGAGACCGGCCTTCTCAGCTTGCCACCTCTCTGTGGTGTAGATGCTGCCTGGAGCTCGGGCCCAGAGGCCACCCTCCAGAGCGCCCTGGGGTGTCCGGTTGACAAGGCCTGAGGCTTGGGGAGCAGGGAGTAGGACCGGAGGGCATAGACCTCCAGTTTTTCTCTGGTGTCCTTGACATTTAAGGAGTTTGGAGTAGCCCCCAGCCCCCTGTCCCACAGCAGGTGCACACAGGATCTGCAAGGGCCTTTGTGAGCTGACAGCTGCCTGCCTTGCAGATGGACGGTGGCTGTAGTTTGGGGAGCTGCTGTGTGTGGGGGGGTCTGCATTTAGAATGGGGGGCTGGGTGCCGTCAAGCAAAGGCAGGGCCTGTGTAGGGCTCAGGGTGACACACGACTGTTTTCTTACGCTTATTTTCCTGGACAGGGGCCTAGGTGCGGAGGGACACTAGTGAGCTGTGCTGGGTTGGGTTTGGGCTTGTTTTATTTTCATAGAGGCAGGCTCTTCCTGTTAGCCCTGGCAGGTCTGGCACTTGCTTTGTAGACCAGCTGTCCTCAGCTTCTTCTACCTTCCTCCCTTGAGTCAGGATACCTCTGACCCTGGAACAAGGTTGTTGGCCAGCAAGATGAAGCCATCTTCCTGCCTCCACTTAGGCTCCTGGTACCAGGGGTACAAGTTGGTACCTATGACCACGACCAGCCTTTTAAGTAGGCGTTGGGATCTGAACTCGCGGCCTCCCACTTGCCTAGCTGGTGCCATTTCCCACTTGGCCACCTCACCCGTCCCCAGGTTTGGGGTTTGATTCTGAGATGAAGGAGTGAGCTGGGTTGAGGCAAGGGCCAGCCACCTGCAGGCTTCGTGGCCACACTGTGTCTCAGGAAGAGAGGGTGGGAGGAGGAGTGTGGAACAGCACTGAGAGGTGTCGGGCCGCTCACCCAGGAGAACCCTGGGACTCCTAGACCCTGCTTCCCCTCAGCCCGTGCCCCACCAGGCAGGCCTGGGTGGTGGGCAGCCATGCTCATAAAGCCACAGTGTTCTGAGAGAATAGGCCTTTGAGAGCCTTGCCCTGTGGCAGAAGCTCTCCAGCCTCCGGGGCCTGGGCTGTGAGAAGTGGGGCCTCATGGCTGCAGAGGGAGGTCAGTGTTGTTGCAGAGGCACGCAGCGGTCCGTGTGTCCTCCGGTGCAGATGTTCTGCCTCCACGGAGGTCAGACATCCCCCACAGTCTCCCGTGTCCATTCCAGCGCGGGGCTGCAGTGTGTCACCATGCCTAGCTTCTTACATGGGTGCTAGGGATTTGAACTCAGGCCCCCGTGTTTGCAGCTCACACCATATCCACTGAGCCATCTCCCAGTCCTGTGGGTGCCGTGGCACTGTCCTGTCAGATACAGCTCAGGGGCTAGGTCTCCTTCCTCCCTTGGAGATGCGGGGATGGAGCTTAGGTTGGCAGGCCTGGTGGCAAACTCGGTACCCACTGAGCCATCTTGCTGGCCCACTGCTCCTGTTTTTATTCATTTGTTTGTTTAGTCAGGGACTTGTCATAGCTCAGGCCAGCCTAGAACTTGATGTCCCCTGCCTCAGCTCCTGAGCACTGGAATGAGCAGTGGTTTTCTCATGCCTGGCAGGCTGGCATGGAGGGATGAAGCTTCCTTTGGAGAAGCTGAAGGTCTGGCCTTGGCCTCCAATTTCTGGGCTGTACAGCCTACTACCCTTGTTTGATCCTGGCTTGTGACCCTGGGAGCCTGTCTGTCCTTACGGTCTGACCCTGGGAGCCGTCGCCCGTTGGTGCTGGTGGGCAGGGGTCCTCTGGGTGAAGGGGCAGCGCTTGCCCTTCCAGCCCCAGAGCCTGGGTGGCTCCCCCTGAGGCAGGCCTCCCTACCCTGTGTCTTCACAGTGGTCCCCCATGGGGGTCAGATATTTCCCTTAGGGTAATATTTGGGGATAGACTTTGTACATGCCGGGCAAGAAGTTGGGACTGAGTGACACCCCTGGCCTCCGCTGGGTTGGAAAGTTTATCTGCGTGCACCTGTCTCCTGCACAGGGTGTCACATGGCCGGGCTGAAGCTGCGGGTGCTGTGGGGTGCCGAGAGCTGGGGTGCAGTCCTCTGAAACAGCAGCTCAACCTCTGAGCCATCTCCCTGCTTCACTCTTGCATTTACTTATCTTGAGCCAGGGTCTTCCCGTGCAGCCATGGCTGGCCTCAAACTCAAGAGACCCGCCTGCCTCTGCCTCCCCATGATGGTGCACCACCACCTCCAAAACCAGTCCCTCCCTGACACTGGTCTACTTAGACCGACCTTGAGCTCAACATCATTCTCCTGCCTCAGCTACCCAAGTACCAGGGATCACAGCCCTTGCCGCCTGCCCTCTAAGTCTTTTCCTTTTATTATGCTTGTTTTAAGGTGAGTCAGGATCCCTTCTTGGCCTCCTTTAACCTCATCACCTCCCTAAAGACTCTGTCTCCAAAGGCAGTCACACTTGGCCTTGGGCGCTCAGGGGTCTCTGTAGAGGCGAATGGGACAGTGTGGCCGGTGAGGCTGGGAACGAGGCCTGGGAGCAGGCCCCACGGTGCCCTCTCTGCCTGTTAGCTTGAGGTGGCACCCTGCGCCTCTCAGCTGTTGCTCCAAGGCTGTTTTCTAGAGCGCTCTTCCAGCTGCTATCTGAATACTGGGCTGAGGCTGAAAGCATGGCAGTGTGTCCTCCGCTGAGGTGTCTCAGTCCAGCAGGCATGTCTGCAGTGCTTGGCAGTGGCCAGTGGCCAGAACCTCAGCACTGCTGAGAGCAACCCGTCTGTCCGGAAGGTGATGGCAGAAGGGGCCTGCTGTGTGCTGGGGAGGGACAAGATGACCTGCACGGTCCTTGTCAGGAGGATGGTGTAGCAAGGCAGTGGGCACCAGGCAGTTACGGCCAGGAGTCACCCAGCCTGGTAGCGGGGACAGGCTCCCAGCCCTGGGGGACAGAGGCCACAGGGGAATGTACCCCACACTGCCGCCTCCACCCAGGGTCTGGGCCCCTCTTGCCCACCATCTGTGAGGACCTGCAGCTCTACCTGCAGTCTATCCTTCACCAGAGACAGGCGCTGAGGCTTGGGGCGCTGAGGCTTGGGGTGCTGAGCTCATGTCTCTGCTCAGCACGGGAGCATGGGGCTGTGCTGAGGGATCGTGGCGTGAGGGGCGGTGCCGAGGGCTGCCCAGAGCCGTGCAGTGGCTGTGAAGTTTCCAGCAGCCCCACTTCCCAGGGGCAGCGACTGAGGCTCTGATGTGGGCCTTCGGGGTCAGCCGGGCATCTCACTGTGACCCACGTGCTGCGCTGGCTGTCGTGATTGCATGCCAGGCGCCAGAACTTGAGGCCAGTTTCTGTCTTGACTAAAGGCCACAAGTCTGAGCTGGCACGCAGTCGGCCTCAAGCCTCCAGCGGCCCTTCTTCCTGCCTGCCCGCCCCACCCCCGGGCTGCTGTCGCCCTGCTCACACCTTTGCTTGTAGCCTCTGTCACAGCCTCTGGCTGCATCCAAACATCCCTCCTCTCCGAGGGTGTGTCGGCGCCAGCCCATCCTCACGGCTCCTTCTGGGCCCGAGGATGTGACTGCAGTGCCGTGCCTGCTTCTCTGCTGGCTCGCCTGGTGTGCCATCAGCTCATCTCCAGGGGACCGAGCTCACCTGCCACCCCCGAAGTCTCGGGCTGACGTCAGTCGGAATTGGTTGGGAGAGCCCCACTCAGCTGCCCTCTAGAGCCCGGAGCCGCCCGCGTAACCGTGCCGTGTCGCCATGTAGTGCTCAGTTTTAAGCTCTAGTTCCTCCGTCCAGCCTCCAGCCCTAGGTAGGAGACAGGTCCGTGGGAAGAGGGGCCGCAGACCCCTTTACGTCTCCGGCTGTTAGGGTCGAAGGGTCTTTGGGGATACGCCAGTTTCTCAGCAGCAAACCCAGCAGCCGTCTCCTCCACGCCGCTGTCCTGGGTTTCTCTCCGTCTGTCTGCTCCAAACCGCCACATCGTCTGGCTCACTAGTCTCCAGACTGCTCCACGCTGCCGCCACACGCCATGCGCTCTCTTTCTGGACTCAGATTTATATCCTCAGAGCCCTAGACCACGCCCCTCTCCCTGTCGCCAGAGGCGAGCCGGTACCAGCTGGCGAAAGCCATGCCCGCATGAGACAACAGCTGGGGACAAACTAAAGCCCAACTAAAACCCCACACTGGATTAAAACCAAAACATATTTACACAACACAACTGAGTCTACAAAGAAGCCAAAACTGCCATTCCAGCAGGGGTCTTGGGGACCAGGGCTGTGAGCTGAAGCACCTCCCAAGCTCTGAGTGTAGGGTGGGTCACGGAGCTGGAGTCCTCAATGCCCTGGGGTCCCAGAAAACAGCTCCGTTCACCGTGCCCCAGGACAGGCGGCACTGACTGGTTCGTATGCCTCAAAAGGGTAAATTGAGGAAAGAGTACCCAGAGGCAGCACTGTTAGCTCTCCATCCCTAGCACCGTGGCTGGGGACGCAGTCATGTCTGTGTGGCAGACAGGCCTGTGGTTCCATGCCATAGTGTCCCCACCTGCCACAAGGTGGATGGGAGGCTCTGCCTGAAGGCCGTGCGTGACACTAGGACTGTGCCTACAGATCCTGAGCAGTGGCACCTCAGCAGCCTCAAGATGGACAACAGGAAGCGCTTGGCCTATGCCATCATCCAGTTCCTGCATGGCCAGCTGCAGCATGGTGGGCTCTCGCCCGATGCCCAGGAGAGCCTAGAGGGTGAGTGTGGGATGCTATCTTGCCAGCCCCACCCGGGCCCAGGACACCCAGCCCATCAGCCGCAGACGTTGGGGCCAGCCAGCACGCATGCCCGGCCTGGGCACCTGTCGCCTTCCGTGGCTCATGCGGGGGCAGCAGGCACCCTGCTCCCCTTTGCTGGTCCTCTCTGGCTGTGGGCTGAATCCCCAGCCCCTAGTGTGCCGTGACACCAGGGTCACAGGATGGTGGTTCCTGGGGGCAGCTCAGTGGCCGGTTGGCTCCTGTGTGGGCCTCCTTTGTTCCTGGGGAGATGTGACAAATGTCTCTCTGTCTCGGATAAACCAATATACAGGTGCCACCAAAGCCCTGCTTGGTAAGCCAGTCAGGCCATTGGGGTCACTAGAGGAGCAGAAGTGACTCTGAGACACTGTATCAGCCAGGCCCGCCTCAGAATGGGAGCTTCCGGGCTCCCTCCCTGGAGCGCAGCCCAGCGCCTGAGGCAGCAGGGCAGGGCACAGTCTCTCCTCTGCCTCTGAGCGCTGAGCCTACCACTTACATGTGAGAGGGGGCCTGCTGCATCCAGTGTGGTCAGAGGCTTCCGGAAGCTTGGGCCGTTCGCTTCTGCCCACCAGCTTTCTGCAGCACGGCAGTTTGCTCCCGGAGTTGCAGGTCCATAGCACAGATGCCACCTGGGGAAAGGTGGCTTTCGGGCATAGGAACACTGACTGTCCGAGGCACAGCGGCTTGGGCTGTTCCCAAAGCACAGGTGCTGGGGCCTGGCCTACTGTGAGACATCAGCAGATGTGACCCCGCAGAAGGCTGAGGTCACCCAGGTTGGGCCTCGCACGCTGCTTCCTGCTGTCCGGGCAGGCGAGCATGTCTGAGAGGCCGCCTGAGGTCACCGAGGCACGGCCAGCTGCTTAGGGTCCACGGTTGAAGACCCCTGGGTGGAGGCTGGGAGCAGGTGTGTAGCGCACGCACTTGGCTTTATGAGGTTCCAGGCTAACCCAGGCATGGTAGAGCACATCTGCACTCAGGAGGTGGAGGCAGGACCATCCTCATGAGACCCCATCTGGAGAGAAGTTGCCAAAGCTTCCGGGGGCTCTGGGGTGGCCAGCTCATGTCACCTCTTTACAGTTGCCATCCAGTGTCTGGAGACAGCCTTCGGGGTGACGCTGGAGGACAGTGACCTCGCCCTCCCCCAGACTCTGCCAGAGATCATTGAAGCAGCCGCTGCCAGCAAGGTGAGCCTGGGCTTTCCTCCACTGCGCCCGCGATGGCAGTGGGCGTGGGCATTTGGCCATCCTGTGTGGACTCTTGACGGCACTCTGAGCTGGGCGGCGTCCTGCAAGGGCAGGGTTGGCTGGTCACAGTGGCATTGTTTGGCCCCTAGCAGGAAACGCCACAGGACTCGAGGAACCCTGACAGGACGCCACCCTCTGAGGAGGACTCAGCCGAGGCAGAGCGGCTCAAAACTGAAGGTGAGGGAGACAGATGACCCCGTTGGGCCCTGGGCAAGGTGCAGGGAGGGGTGCAGCTGAGGTCAGCAAGGTGGCTAGTGGGAACGGGCGTTGGGGGGGTCTGTCTTTTAAAAGGGCAGCTCTGGGGAGCTGGAGAGAGTGCAGCAGTTAAAAACGTGCATTGTTCCTGCAGGGGCCTGAGGTGGCTCCTTGGCACCCTCGGCACCCTCGTCAGGCCGCTAGCTCCCAGCTCTGCTCTGGGGGTCCAGTGCTCTCTCCTGGCCTTTGTGGGCACTGCACCTGCCCACACCCCTGCGTGCCTGCACACACACACACACACACACACACACACACACACACACACACGTGCGCAATTCAGAATGATGTGTGTTTATGCCAGCATTCAAGAAGGAGAGTTAGGCACATCTTGGAGTTCAAGGCAAGTTCCGGCCACCCAGGACGACATCGTAAAACTCTGTCTCAAAAGCAAAAAAAACAGATGTTTTAAAAAGATACTTTCAAAAGTTGAAGGAGCTGGCTGTGATGGCACACATCTTTAAACCAGCACGCCGGAGGCCGTGGCAGGCAGATCTCTGTGAGTTTGAGGCCAGCCTGGTTTAGAGAGGGAGTTCCAGGACAGCCGAAAACTTAATGGCCTGTGTGGACAGTGGATCTCAGAAAACCCCAAGAGAACCATGAGCTCAGGTGGGGGCCTGCAGCCTGGCCATGGGTCCCAGAGGGAGGTGGCCTTGGTGTCAGAGCCAGGCTGGCCCTCTGGGTCTGCAGCTCTGCATGGGATGTGTTTGGCTGGATGAGCAGGCTGGATTCTTGATCTTTTTATTTTTTATTTTTTATTTTATGTACATTGGTGTTTTAACTGTATGAATGTCTGTGTGAGGAGTTACAGACAGTTGTGAGCTGCCATGTGGGTGCTGCGAATTGAACTCAGGTCCTCTCGAAGAGCAATCAGTGCTCTTAATCTCTGAGCCGTCTCTCCAGCCCAGGATTCTTGTTCTTGTCACCCAAAATGCTACAGTACAGCCACACTGCTACTGACTCAGGGTCACCCAGCACACACAAGGCTGCCTTCTGTCCCCAGCAGCACACTGACCAGGCGTGGTGTCTCAGCTGTCATGCCACACAGGGGAGGTAGAGGCAGGGTGGTCAGGGCTTGGCCACATAAGTTTGAGGCCAGCCCGGGGCATGTGACCCCTTGCCTGAGTGTATGCGTTCCAGTGTGGCCTGAGTGTCCGGTCTCCCTTTGGGTATCCTAGCGCAGGGGAGCTGAGGGTTGTGGCCAGCAGCGTGGGCCAGCCTGGTTCCTCTCGCTCTCCCTGCAGGTAACGAACAGATGAAGCTGGAAAACTTTGAGGCAGCCGTGCACCTCTACGGCAAGGCCATTGAGCTCAACCCCGCCAACGCCGTCTACTTCTGTAACAGGTACCCGTCAGGGGCCGCGGCGCTACAATGCCTGCTGACATTTGGGGTGGACTGTGGAAGAGGACCTGTGGCTCTGAGTGAGGAGCGGGGTCAGGCAGTCTCCCCGGTGTGGCGTCATTTTGAGGACCCTGAGCTGTGCGGTCAAGCCAGCGGGCAGCACACGGCCGGGCACTCAGACCCGCTGCCCTGGCACTCCTGTTACTCCGCAGCCCCTGCTCACCCTGCTCCTCAGTTGTCCTCCGTTCAGGGCAGGCTTTCACACAGGCCAGCCCGCCTGTCGGGGCCTGTGCAGTGCCTTCCCGGCACAGTCCACTCTGCCCACATCCCTCCGGCAGCCTGGCCCAGGCCTCTGTTCCCTGGCGGGCTTCCCGTGGCAAGCCAGGGCACCTCTGTGACTGCTCCCTCTCCCCAGAGCTGCGGCCTACAGCAAGCTGGGGAACTACGTGGGGGCTGTGCAGGACTGCGAACGCGCCATTGGCATCGACCCAGGCTACAGCAAGGCCTATGGCCGCATGGGGTAAGAGCAGTGCGCTGCTGGCCTCACGGCGCGGGTGCTCTGCAGGCTGGGGTCACTGCCAGCCTCCCCCGACCTAGGCAGTCACCATTTGCTAGAGCAGCCTCGGCCAAAGCATCCCGGAGACTCAGTGCCTGTGCTCTGACCCTTTGCCAAGGCAGGTGGTAGGGTGCAGGTGACAAGGCGCCGGGAGCCCCTGTCCGTGGGGGTCCAGCAGGCCAGCCATCCCCACAGTGAGCAAGGTGTATGTCCGTGTCCCCAGCCCTGTGTTTCTCTCCGGAGACCAGCCTCAGGTTCTCCAGGTCCCCTGAGTAGCAGAGTCCCAGACGTGGCCTAGGGCTCTTGAATAGAGTCGCCTTCCGGGCCGCTGGTATCAGCACGTGGTGTCAGGGACACGCGTGACAGGCAGGTGTGGTGTCCTGATTCTTCAGCCATGGAGCCCGCTTCCCGTGTGTGGGTCTGTCCTCTCGTGTGACCTCAGCGTTGTCCCCAGCCTAGACAGGCGGGTTGCTGGGTCCCTCGTGCCCCGCTGTGGCTCACCTGGCTTGCCCTTGGCCCCCAGCCTTGCGCTCTCCAGCCTGAATAAACACGCGGAGGCCGTGGCTTACTACAAGAAGGCCCTGGAGCTGGACCCTGACAACGACACATACAAGTCCAACCTCAAGATTGCAGAGCTGAAGCTGCGGGAGGCGCCGAGCCCCGTGAGCCCACACAGGAGGGGGTGATGGGAGGCCGGGCTGGAGCCCCTGAGCAGGGGCGGGAAGGGTGGTGCTGAGGCTGGCGAAGAAACCCGGATGTTGTGATTAGGAGAAGCAGGTGCAGGGATGGCGGGTGGGGTGTGTTCTTGGGGTCCTCCTGTACTCAGACACAGGGCAGGCCACACGGGTCGTGTGGTCACGGAGCTGGGACATGCAGAGTGGAGCCCCCAGGCTGTGTGAGGGAAACAGGTGCGGGCCACAGACAAGGTGCAGGCTGCCCGGCGGGCTCACAGCGACGGGCAGGCTTGCGGGCCCCTGGCAGGACCCTGAGTGCTGTAGAGCATCCAAGACCCTGGGGCCGCAGCCGGTCATCTCTTCCCGAGGGGCCGGCCTGGCTTCAGACGAGCCTGACCTGTGTCTCTCTGCAGACGGGAGGCGTGGGCAGCTTGGATATCGCCGGCCTGCTGAACAACCCGCATTTCATCACCATGGTAGGCAGGCAGCTGCAGCCCGCCAGCCAGCTTCCCGGGGAGGGGTCCAGTAGGGACACTCGGGCCCACAGGCTGCGGGGACAGCCAGCCTGCAGTGGGGTCCCTGCCAGGCCCCTCTGAGTGTGGTCATCCCCGGCGCCTCACTGCGCAGTGCACTGGGCTCTGCGGCGCCAGCCAGCAAGGGATCCTTGACTGTGCTTGCTGCTGTGTCATTTCTGGGGCAGGGCCCACAGAGACCACTCTTGAATTCTGTCTGGGTATGGGGCATGGCCTTCAAAGCGGGGCCTGCGCCTCCCCCGGCCCTCTGCCAGTCAGTTGGTGACTGAAGAACCAACCGTTTTTGCAGCCCGGGTGTCCTCGGGGTGCAAGCAGGGCTATTTGGGTTGTGAGCAGTGGTTTTCACCTTGAAAGGCTGAACTCAGCTGCGCACGGTGGTACAGGCCTGAGAGCCGGGCGCTGTCTGAGCACAGCAGGGCCCTGCTGCCAGCCTGCCTGCTGCGGGGAAGGCGGTGCGGCCCCAGCTCGGCACTTCTGACATGTGTGCCTTCTCCTTCTGTTCTCTTTAGGCTTCGAGCTTGATGAACAGTCCCCAGCTGCAGCAGCTGTAAGTGACACTGCTCTTTGTCCTTCTGTGCCTCGAGCACACATGAGGACAACTTTTACTTGTTGACGTGTGGATGTTTGCCTGTGTTGTGAGCCTGTACACATGGTGCAGTGCCCCGTGAGGCCAGCAGAGGGCTCAGGCCCTTTGGCTCTGGCCCTTGCATTGGCACAGTGTCCTTGGGTCCCTTTGTGCCCGTGTGTGCGCGAGTCTTGTTCTTGTTCAGGGCAATGTAATATTTCAGTGTCCTTGGGTTGTTTCTGCTGACCACTGTGAATATGGTGGTGGGGTCTGGCTCCTCCCTGGGAGCACTGGGGCAGGTCCTGCCACACCAGGGGCAGCTCTGCCTTGGTGAGGAGTGGGGGGCCTGGATCCGCCCAGCCTTGTCTCGGCACCAGCCCTGGTACTGCTGCCTTGTTCTGCACAGGGTGTCTGAGGTCTGCTTCCCGTTAGGACCCCACCATGTTAGTCATGGGGGCCACATACTGACAGCCTAGAGCCTGAGAGAGGGGCGTGACAGTGGGCTGCGTGCACTCAGCTGACCAGGGCCCGTCTGCGGGCCCCGGGAGGCCAAGGGCAGTGGCTGGGGGCCGTGTGCTCAGTCCTCTCTCCTGCAGGATGTCGGGCATGATCTCGGGGGGCCACAACCCTCTGGGCACCCCTGGGAGCAGTCCGCCCCAGAGCGACCTGGCCAGCCTCATCCAGGCGTGAGTCCCGCCGCTGGCTGTGGTGGGGAGGGGCCGGGGAGGCGCCGGGGTGAGGGAGGGGTCGCAGGGCGGAGGCACAGCGTCTCCTGGGCATCCGCAGGGGCCAGCAGTTTGCACAGCAGATGCAGCAGCAGAACCCCGAGTTCGTGGAGCAGATCCGGAGCCAGGTGGTGCGCAGCCGGACGCCCAGTGCCAGCCACGAGGAGCAGCAGGAGTGACGGTGAGGCCGCCTGCCCCGCGTGGCCCGCTGTCGGCCGTCCTGGAGCAGGCCGCGTGGGATCGCGCCTGTCCAGAGCGGGCCGGTGGCACTGCTTCTGCCCTTTCGGCACTATCGCAGTAGTGTGGAGGAGCCTTGCGTGTGCAGTTGCCTGACCCCTGCCCTCACCCCGCCCTCTTCTTAGTCCTTTACTGGTGTGCTCCGTGCCTGCATGTTCAGTCTCCGACCCCTCCCCGCCCCCCCCACTCCCGTATGGTGGTTCATGGGGATCCTCGTGTGTAGCTCCCTCCTCCCATCACTGGGCTTCCCGGCCCATGGCACAGAGCTTGCCCACGCGGCTCCTGAGAGACGGTGCGGGGCCTGGGGCTGGGGAAGCCAGCACTTCACAGGCCAGCTGTCCCCCAGCGATGGTGTTCAGTTTCGAGTTGTTTTGGTTTTTGGTCTCAAGTGGCCAAAACTGTCCCCAAACTCCCGGTCTTTCTGCCTGCTCCTCTAGAGTGCTGGGGGACAGGTGTGTGCCACCCATACCGTTTGTGCTGGAGCCGTGGCGCCCCGAGTGTCCCCACTTACCCTCCTTGTTGGGCCCCTAGGCCGGCTGTCTCACTGCCTCATCTGTCTGCAGCTGACCCTCGTGGTCCCCTTGCTCGCCGCCTCCTGGTGTTTTAGCGTTTTCTCAGTCGGGCTGCCCAAGAGAGAGAAACTGGACCTGCATGTTAAGACGGACTCGAGCTCCCCTCCCCGTGTTCCCTCCTCCACCCTCTGTCTGTGTACTGTCCCCGGCCCATGCCTTCCTGGAAGAGTCACGTCAGCAAGCTGACTACACACCAGCACCCGATCCTCCAGCTGCCTACGCGAGCTTCGGAGAGGGCTGGGGTGTGGCAGCCACGGGGGTGGGTAGCCTGGGCCGGGGGTCTCGGCCCCACCCTGCCTGCTTCCTCCTAAGGGACTTGAGTAGCTGACTCTCGGCCCCTGGGAAGCATCCACTGCCAGCCCCAGCTGGGCGCCAGCACCCCACGCCCACACTTGGGTGCAGGTCCCAGCGGGTCCCCCTGCCTGCCTTATCCCAGTGGCCTGTGCCACATAGGACCGAGGCCTGTGACTTCTGCCCAGCGTGTGGACCATCCGGGTCTCTTCTTCCCAGCTTCTCCACCCGTCTTCACAGCCATTGGCCAGTCCAGCTCCATCCTCAGCCTGGCAGAAGACACGGACATCCCTGCCCGTCCGCGCCCCTTCTGTCCTCGAGCTCATGGGAATTCAGTGTCTTTGGGGTAGTCAAGCAGTCATGAGGTGTGGGCCCCTGGCCCATGCTGTCAGCCTGAAACAGCCACCGGAACCATTTTTGAGGGTCAGTCTGTTCAGTGAGGGAGAGAGCCTCACACCCACCAAGGAGCAAGGATCTAGGACAGCTGAACCTGGGGGTCGTGATGGCAGCAGGCTGGCGGCAGGTAGTGTCAGGGCTCTGTGTGTCGTAGGTAGCCAGTAGGAAGATGGGCCCCGTGGGCAGTGCCGTCCACCCGCAGGTGACAGTAGTGTCCACGTGGGCACAGGCCGCCTGGGGAATAAAGACGACATGCTTGGCTGCCGTGTCTGCCTGTGTCCCGCCGGCCTGACGTCACAGCACATGGTCCGTCTGAATGCAGCACACAGGGTGGGGCCTCAGACACGTGGGGGCGTCCGGGTTAGGGCGGCACAGGCCACTGTGAGGCCTGCCCCTCGACCTGAGGGCCAGGACATCGGCCCGCTCGCCACCCCGCCCTTCCCTTGCCTCCCACAGGCGACAGGGAAGTCGTGGGGTGGAGGCCAGCGCCCCGCAGGCAGTGGGGCACCTGCTGACTGAGGCAGGGCAGGGCAGCCTCTCCTGAGCTGCGTGTGTTTCTGGTGTCTGCAGTCTTCGGGGTGGGTGGTCCCTGGGCCGGACCCGTCAGCCCCCGTGTCTGTGAGCAGCTTTGGTGGGAGTGGCAGTGCGAGGCTGGCGGTGTGGTAGTTTACGTCGCAGGGAGGCCTGCAAGGAACAGGCGCCCCGAGTTTGAGGCCGTTGTCCTCCACCCGCGTGCCTGCTACATACCGAGCGAGCTATTCACGTGCGGTCCTCCGAGTCAAGCCATGGCAATCTTTCATGTTAATTTGGCCGGGCGATGGTGGCGCACGCCTCTGGCCCAGACTCTCGGGAGGCAGGCAGGTGCTCTCAAGGCCTGGTCTACAGTTTCAGGACAGTCAGGCCTACACAGAGAAACCCTCTCCTCAAAAGAAAGTTTGGAAACATTTTTGTGAAGGTGTGTCTGTGCCACAGTGCGTGTATGTGGTCACTCAGTTCTCTCCTTCCATTGTGTGGGACCCAAGGCTGGAACTGAGGCCATCAGGTTTGCCGGTGACAGCCATCATGGCTGGCCCACCCTCACGGGCTTCTGTCCATCTGTGTGAAGGCCCTCCTCTGGGAATGAAAACAAGAAACATGCTCAAGTGCAAGCTCCATTCATTTCAGGCTTCCCACCAGGCCACTGTCCACTCCGAATCTCGCCTCTGGCAAGCTCACCCCGTCTCAGCCTCTGCCTGTGAGAACCTTGACCCCCTGTGAGACGCGCTCTCCATGTACAGTCCAGGCTAGCCTTGAGCTCGGCAATCTGACTGGTGGGATGAGAATCTGGGTCTCCACGCCCAGCTTTAATGAAAATTGCAATCATAAGAGGGCTGAAGAAAAAGGCAGGGGCTCGGGAACATTTCCCTAGCACACAGGAGGACAAGGACCAGAGTTCCCAGAGCAGCCTTAGGCAGAGAGCCAGGTTTGGTGGGATCGCCCACGTAGCAGGCGTGTCTGACTGGGGCCAGCTCTCACAGCCTCTCCTGGGATCCAGACTGCCTGGGGAATAAAAGTGAAGAGCACTGGGCCGGGTCTGGGGGGTGTGGCTGTGTGGCACCGGGTGTCCCCTCCTGGCCAGCAGTGTGTGTAGGCCAGGGAGGTGCGGGGGCCCCAGACAAGTTAGAAAGTAGCAGAGCACCTGACCCACCCCAGCATGGCATTAGCCACGGGGTGCTGGCCTGGCTTTGCTTTGCTTTGGGTTTTCAAGACTGTTTCTCTGTAGCTCTGGCTATCTTAGAACTCGCTGTGTAGACCAGGCTGGCCTCAAACTCAGAGGTCCACCTCTGCCTCCCGAGTGCTGGGATTAAAGAAATGCACACTGCTGCCCAGCAGTGGTTTTCGGCTTTCGCTGTCAGGCGGGCAGCTCTGCAGTAAAGAGCTCTGGCTGCTCTTGCGGAGGGCCTGGGTTTTGTTCCCAGCATCTACATGGTGCCTCAGAACTCCCTAACTCCAGTTCCAGAGGATGTGATGCCCCCTTCCGGCCTCCTGCAGCACTGTGCATGGCGGGCAGACACATGCGGGCCCATCGCCCAAGCACAGAAGGAAATAAGCTGAATCCCAGCACTGGGGAGGCAGAGGCAGGTGCGTCTCTGTGAGGTCGAAGCCAGCCTGATCTACAGAGCGAGTTTCGGGACAGCCCTGCTACGTGGTGAGACCGTGGCTCAGAGACCAAGGTCCTGTGGGCTTCCCTGGGCCTCTGCCAGTTAACAAAATGTTTAAAAATCCTGGCTTAACCTAGAGCGCTTGGGGCATTTCTGAGTGTGGCCAGCAGGGGGCGCCCCGCACTCAGCCTCGAGGCCTCTTGAGGGCCCCACCTGTGCTTGCAGCCTCAGGACCCTGTGAGCAAGGCGACAGCTTAGCTGAAGCCCCCAGGCCTGCAGCCTAGAAATTGTCCCGCTTCCCAGGCGGGGCTGTGTGTCCTCCGAGCAGGTTCTCCGAGCAGGCACAGGAGAGATGTCCCCTCTAGCCTGAAGTGGCTCATCTGATGTTCCTAAACCACAGGGACCCTGTCCAAACCTGGCAAGCACCAGCCCACAGATAACAGATCCCTGCTCCGGAGGAGCTGGGGCCTGCAGGCAGACCCGCGTAGTGCTGCCGGAGGTTGCAAACTCAAATGTCATCCTCAGGGCCGAGCTCCCGCTCACACTGATGCCCATCGCTCCCGCCCCATTCACGTCCAAACGACAGAACCAGGGCCGCTCCTGCCATCCCAACACCAGGGAGGCCCGAGGCCAGAGGATCAAAAGTTCAAGGCCAGACTTGACTACAGAACTAGGCTATGTCTCAAGAGTTCAGACAGAAGAGGACCAACAGTACATGTCTGCTGCTGAGGAGGGGCCTCCTTGCCTCTCCTCGCTGTTAGCTATTGGCTATTGGGGATCGTGACATGATCTTTGCCACAAACTTTTCTGTGCTCATTGCAGTTTTTCTCTACCGTGGACCTGCAGCCCCAGCCAAATGACGAACTGCTTTCCTCATGCTAATCTTGCCTTTTCCTAGAATGTTTTGGAGTTAGAGTCCCTGCACATTCTCCTGTGCATCTGGGTTCTCTTAACACAAGGCTGCAGGGATTCAGATTGCAGTTCTGTCATTTTGATTGCTACCTAATATTCCACTCTATGGACCTAGCACGGTATTTTATCCATTCATCGATGGATGCGAGGGTTTTCCGTTTGAGCACTCATGTTTATATATATACATACATATATATTACATGAATGTATGGGAGCTTTGTCTGCATGTGTATCTGCACACCACGTTTCTGCCTGGGACCACAGGGGCTGAAGAGGGAGTCATATTCCCTTTGACTGGAGTTGCATATGGTGGTGAGCTGCCATGTGGGTGCTGGGAATTGAGTCCAAGTCCTCTGCAAGAGCAGACTGTGATGTTAACTGCTGAGCTGCCTCCAGAACCGTCTTTAAAAAGTTATTTTATTATTTATAAGTATGAGTGTTTTGTCTGCATGTCTGTCTGGTGGCATGGAGGCCAGAAGTGGGTGTCGGATGCCCTGGAGCTGGAGTTATGGATGCTTGGTGGCGGCAGTTTATGTCTCTCTGAAATTTTTAGATGCGATCTCATTTTGTACAACAGGCTGGCCCCAATACCTGAGGAGCCTGGGCTTCAGCTGAGAACCATCACTCCTAGCTCCTTTTGTTTATTTGAGACAGGGTTTCTCTACATAACCCTGATTGTCCTGGAACTTGATAGGTAGACCAGACTGGCCTTGAACTCAAAGAGATCCACCAGCCTCTGCCCACAGTGCTGGGAGAAGAGGTGCGCTGCTATGCCTGGCCCATCCCGGCTTTCATGAAATAAACTTTATCACTGTTGTTACTGTGTGTGTGCGCGCGCACAGCGGGTGTGCAGGTGCGTGTGGGACACAGTGCATGTTTAGAGCTCAGAGGACAACCTTGGAGAGTCTACCTGGGAACCCGGGGATTTCACTCAGGTCACCAGTCTCATCGGGCAGGTCCCTTTGACCCACTGGCCCACCTCAATCCCCCCCCTCCGCCCTGACCTGTGTTCTTGCCTGGTCTTGATCATAGGAAGGAACAGAAGCTGACCTTGAACTCCCCATCCTCCTGGATGGCAGGCATGCTACAACATCATTCTTGCCGAACCATTTAAAAAGACAAGTTGAGCCAGGTGGTGGTGGCACACATTTTCATCCCAGCAGGTAGGAAGGCAGAAGCAGGTGGATCTTGACATTTGTGGCCAGCCTGATCTACAGAATGAGTTCCAAGGCAGTCAGGGCTACACAGAGAAACCCTGCCCCCCACAAGATAAATAAATAAATAATTGGTTCAAGCTATTTGTTACAGTGACAAGTTGATGAGTTCAGACAACTCTGAATAATGCTGTCAGCCACATTTGCTTCAAGTCTTTGTGCAAATGTGGCTTGATTCCTGTTGAGTAGACGCCCAGGGTTGCGACCATGCAAAGGTACATTCAACTCCCATCTGCATGTCTTTCAGCCGTGGAGGGAAGTTCCAGGTGTCACTGTTCAGATGGGATGGCTGTCAGTCTGCTAGCTTAGAAATGGCTTTTGTCTGGAAACACTCCAACTCTCCAGAAACAGACAAGCAGATCTAGTTAATCCAGACAATGGGATGTCACATAGAAATAAAGAGGAAACCAGGCTGGACACAGCTCAGCAGTTAGGAAAACTTGCTGCTCTTGCTAGGGTGCGGTGTCACGACCATTGGTGACTCCAGTCCCAGGGCGTGCGATGCCCTCTTCTAACCTCTTAGCATCAGCCACAGAGCTGGGCTGTAGACAGACATGCAGGCAAAGCACTCATAAACAAAAATATCTGTCTTGCATATATCATATACAAATGTCATACAAATAAATCTTTTCAAAAATAAGTAAACAACGAGACCAGCAGTGGTGGGGCACGCCCTTAATCCCAGCGCTCAGGAGGCAAAGGCAGGGGGATCGCTGGGTTTGAGGCCAGCCTGGTCTACAATTCGAGTTCCAAGACAGCCAGGCTGCACAGAGAAACCCTGTCTCCAAAAAAATACATAAGTAAATGAAAAAGTAAGAAACTCGTGCAACGCACGCAAAGCTGCGTGGGCTCACGAGTGTCTGCCTTGCTTAGCTGTCTTTTTTTTCTGATTTTTTTGAGACAGGGTTTCTGTGTGTAGCCTTGGTTGTCCTTGGTAGACCAGGCTGGCCTTGAACTCACAGAGATCCACCTGCCTCTGCTTACTGGGTGCTGGGATTAAAGGCGTGTGCCACCACCTCTCGGCTTGCCTGCTTGTCTTTGAGACAGAGTCTCATTGCATAAGCCAGCCTGGCCTAGAACTTGTGGGCCTCCTGCTTCAACCTCCTGAGTGCTGGGATGACAGACAGACATAACCACATGTGAAAAAAAAATCCTGTAAAACTTAGATCTGCACCGAACACAGGAGTTTCTTTGCCACGTGTGTTCTCTAGCCCAGAAAAACCACTGCCTCCATAGTACTTATGTTGTGTAAGGGGCTCTAGATACAGCAGGAGGCCGTGTGTGGTTGCTCTTACCTACAATCCCAGCGGTCAGGAAGTCGAGGCAGGAGGATTCTGAGCTATCTGCATGCTGTCCAGCCTCAGCTGCTCAGCAAGACCCTGGCTCAGGCAAAGAAATGAATATAAAAATGAAGCATGCTGGTGGTGTCTATAATGTAAGGCCGCTGTGCCAGTGATGTCTTTAGGTGCTATCTAAATACCTTGTCACTTTAGGAGGCACTTCCTGGGCGGCAGGGATAGTTACAGTAATGACGTGATTGTGAGGTACAGTGTATCTCTTGAGCTTCAATTTGTTCTTGCTATCGACAGATTATTTGGTGAACGCGTGTATTGTCTTCTTAAGTCATCAGGAAGGGCTTCAAGAAGGTTCCATTCGCTGTAGGAAATCGCTTCCTGCCTCCACCCACAGGCATTCAGCACCATGCGCCCCTGGACAGCTCCGGGATGGAACCCCTCTTCCGGAACCATGGCTCCAAGTGCGAGTTTCCAATCGGAACTATTTGGTAGTTGCACTCAAGCTCTAGAGGGAGGAAACTGCTTTCCGGAGCCCGTAGGCGTTGCAGAATGATTGGCAGCAGAACCAGCCAATAGGGTACGGGTCCTGTCTAGTGGCCCTGACAATCTCCAATGAACGCTGGCGTGGGCGGGGCGTGGGCCACGGCTCGCAGCCCCGGGCCTCTCGGCTGGTCCGCTGCGGCGGGTTCCGGACCGCGCGGCGGTTGGCGGCAGGCGGCACCGGCTGGAGGCTTGAGTTGCCTGGCGGAGGTACCAGAGGGGTCGGGGCGTGGCCTGGGCGTGGCGGGGACGAGGCGGGACGGGGCGGAGCCGAGGGGCCCGGCCACGGCGCCTGCCGGCTCGAGGAGTCCTCCCTCCGGAGTGCTGCTGCGCGGGGCACACAGTAGGTGCTCAGTAAATGCTCAAGGCAAGAACGACCTTGTAGCCCCCCAAGACCGCCCCGACCAGCCCGACTTTGAGAGCCCCCGGGCCACCCCCACCCCACCTGATCTTCTGGGCATCTATGGGGCGCCTAGTGTATGCGCTTTGCCTTGTGTTCACAGCAACGGACTCGAGGACTTTTGAGTTATTTTTGTTTTGTTTTTATTTTATTAATTACGTCATTCATGTCTAATATTTTAATTTTAAAGTTTAACTTAATTTTAACCTTATTTATTTCATCCTGACTTAATTTTTTGTTGCTTATTTTCATTTTTTTTAAAAGGTTTTCTTTTTTAATTATTTTATGCATCTGTGTGTGCCTGTCTGAACGTACACCACGCGTGCAGTGCCCCAAGCGGCCAGAAGAGGGGCTCAGATCCACTTGGGCTAGGATGGTACCTGGGTCTCCTGCAGAAGGGGCCAGTGCTCTTAACTACTGAGCCGACTGTGCTGCTCCGGTTTTCTTTTATTCTTTTATTCATTTATATATGTTTCTTTTGGAGAGCGGGCCTCACTGTGTAGCCGTGGCTGCCCTGGAACTCACTCTGTAGACCAGGCTGGCCGGGAAGTCAAAGATCTGCCGGCCTCTGTTCTCGAGCGCTGGGATTAAAACTCCGCTTGTTTACTGGGGAGGGTGGTGAGTGAGGAAGGCAGAGGGCAACTTGTGGGAATCCATTCTCTCTCTTTCGTGAGTCCTTGGATCTTTCTGGGGTCCTGAGGCTTGTTGCCAGCACCTTCACCCTAAGAGCTTTGTTTCACTATTTTGTTTCATTTTAATTGAATTTTATTTTTAATCTTTGTTTATTGCTTTATTTTGAGGTATGGTTTTTCTCAGTGTCCACGCTGATCTCAAGCTTGTGGCAATCCTCCTACCTCATCATCCCATGCACTGACTTCAGACCCAGCACGATTTTTATTTTTATTTTATTATTTTTATTTTGTTTATTTTTATTTTTGTGTGTGTGCACATTCGCGAAGTGCGGACATTAATGTCAGTGTCTTCCCTGATCACTCACACTCACATAAACATTTTAAGCTAATTAATTAATTTTTGTTTTTTCAAGACAGGGTTTCTCTGTGTAGCCCTGGCTGTCCTGAACTCACTGTAGACCAGGCTGGCCTCGAACTCAGAGATCCATCTGCCCCTGCCTCCCCAGCACTGGGATCAAAGGTGCCACCATGCCTGGCACGTTTTACTTTTTAATGGAAAGGTTTATATGTGCGTTTTGCTTGTCCTCACTCTGTGCAACACATGTATGCCTGTCGCATGTAGAGGCCAGAGGTCATATCAGATTCTCCAGGAGCTGGGGTTCTGGGTGGTTGTGAGCCGCCAAGTGGGTGCCGGGAATCAAACCCGTGTCCTCTGGAACAGCAGCCTCCACACTATCCTGAGGCGGGTGGAGTCATGATGGCACAGCTGCCACATGGGCCAGCCCCTGTGTGGCAGTAGAAGGGGCGGGGCGGGGCAGGGGACGTGGGGAGGCTGTGACGGCAGAGCTGGTGTGTGCTCGGCAGCAGGAAAGGAGCAGCCTCGTCCCTGACGTGCGTGAGGCAGGGCGAAGCCTCCTCCAGAGAGCCCCGAGAGCACAGCCTGTCCTTCGGCCGCCACCTCCGCCCAGCCAGCTGTGGCCTGGCATCTGCTCTGTACCAGGCGTCCAGGTGGGCACGGGGATGCACTCGGGAGTGCGGGAGGGTGGTGTGGAGGAGGCCCTTCTCAGTAACAGAACAGAAAGACGAGTGTGGGCACTCCAGGGCGGTGGCTCTGGGCAGAGGGGGTGCTCTCTGCAAAGGGCCTGGTTCTGGCACAGGCAGGCTGCTGTGCGGTGAGTTGCGGCACACAACGGATACTTTGGTCCTGACCTTGGGGACCTGCGTGAGAGCCCCTGTGAGGGCAGCAGCTCCCCGGAGTGTGTGCTGGCAGCGAGGGGACCTCCTGTCCTGTGCTCGCTGCGGAAGCCGCTTAGTGCAGGTGGCCACCAAGCACTGATAGTGAGTTTCATGTGCCCTGCCTGAGTGTGTGTGCATGAGTGTGAATGTGTGTGTCTGTGTGCGTGTGTCCGTGTGTGTGTGTGTCTGTGTGCGTGCACGCACGCCCATGTGTGTGCTGAAAGCCGGAGGTCAGCCTCAGGTGTCTTCCTCAGTCACTGATCCCTGTAATTCTGAGGAGGGGTCTCATGCACGTGGAACTCCCTGGTCCATGGTGGCCCGGGCAGCCCCCCTCCCTGTCCCAGGCCCTCAGCTGGAGCACAAGCACCCCGCGTCCCAGAGCCCTGGAGTAGCCCAGTGTGGCTGACCGATGACCTCACGGCTAACTCGGCTGCCCTGTCCGCACAGCTGCCGAGCAGAGCCATGAGCGCGCAGCCCTGCCGCGGGGGCCGGTAGCCCCGAGCAGACCTTGGTGTGTGACTGCGTCTGTGCTCGGGCCCCGAGGCGACCCTGTGACCCGGGCGGCCGCCATGACGAAGCTGCTGGTGGCAAAGGTCCTGTGCATGGTGGGCGTGTTCGTGTTGATGCTGCTGGGCGCGCTGCTGCCGGTGAAGGTCATCGAGGCGGACTTCGAGAAGGCGCACCGCTCCAAGAAAGTGCTCTCCCTGTGCAATGCCTTCGGGGGCGGCGTCTTCCTGGCCACCTGCTTTAACGCCCTGCTGCCGGCGGTCAGGGACAAGGTGAGGCCCCCTGGCGGCCGGGTGCGCAGGGGCCCAGGAGCAAGCGCACGCGCGTGCGGACGGGCAGAGGTGGCGCCCTCCCCTGCGTGTGGCACGCCGACCGTGTGCGCTGGTGTGGCTGAGGGGCTGGCGGGGAGCCCCAGGGCCGCGCGTCTGCCGCAGCCTGTGCTCACAGCCTTGCGCTAGCACACCCAGCTTTCTAGGTGGCACAGCTCAGGGGTCATGACAGGTGCGGGGAAGAAGGCACATTGCCATGTGACCCTGTGCCAGCTGCTGCCCTCTCTGTACCCTACCCTTGCCCAGGGACTGGGCAAGACTGGCCCACTGGGTGATGAGCCCGTTGCCCACAAGGCACTGGCTCCTCTTGCCCGTCCCCCGGCAACCCTGGCCACACAAACTGCAGCAGGCAGCACCAGACACAGCACTGACGTATCCCCTCGTGCTTCCCGGGGCCCAGGCAGGAGGCCAAGCAGACCTTCCCCAGTTCCTCTGCTGCAGGGACCTCATCTCAGGGAGCGGGTTGACACCCTGGTCATCTGTCAGCCCGGGAGCCCCTTTCTCCTTGGCTTAGCCCATCACCGGCAGTATGGCTGCCTGGGTCACAGGCGGGATGGAAGTCGGTGGAACCTTCCTCGGGTGACAGGTGTGTCAGCGAACGTGGGGTTAGTGAGGGCTCCCAGCTCGGCGCACAGGAAGGGAGTCATGTCAGGCCCGAGTGGCCTTGGTCTCACTGAGGGAAGAGGCCCAGCCTCCCAACAGCTGCTGAGGGTGTCAGAAGCTTGGGGACCTCAGTGCTGTCGTCCAGGGGAGCCTCCCTCAAGGCCACAGTGGTCACAGGTAGCCAGGAGGCTGGGCACTTTCCTGAGCCAGAACGGAGACGGGTGGGGCCCCAGCCCACCCGAGCCAGCCTCTGCCATCTGAGCCACAAGCTACGGCGGCCGTGTCTGCGCCACTGAGGAGTGTGGCTGTGTCTGCGCCATTGAGGAGTGTGTCTATGGTGACAGAGTCTCGTTCTGCAGCCCCTGTCTCCGCCTCATAGTGCTGGAACCCTGGGCCTGAGTCCCTCCTGCTGGTTTCCCTCATTTGTGGTGTGCCCAGCCCTGCCTTCCCCTTGTCCAGCGTCTCACATAGCTTCCCACCCCTCATGCCTGAAGAGTGGCCCCGGTCCTCACTGTCCACCCTTGGGTGGACGCCTGCCCGCTCACCCAGTGTAGGGCCGGGCTCCAGGCACCTTCTGCAGCAGGCAGTTGACAGTGCCGGAATCATGCCTGGGGCCACGCAGCGGAGGCCACAGAGCAGCCTTGTGCAGTTTCTTGGGCGCTGTCTTCCTTTTTATGTTATGGGGATTTAGCGTGTGTGTTCTTGTGTGCCCATGTGGTGGTCACAGGCTCTCTGGAGTCACTCCCTGCCTTCCACCGTGTGGGTCCCCCAGATCTGAGCTCAGGCTGTCAGGCTTGGTGGCAAGCACCTTAACCCATGAACCATCTCACCAGCCCTGCCCACCCCCACCCATGGAGATGGAACCCGTGTGTGGCAGAGTTGTGCCTCAGCCACACTCTGGAAGTCTCTGTTTTAACCTCGGTGTGGCTTGGGCTGTGTCTTTTGGGTGTGTTGAGACAGGGCCTCTCTGTGTGGCCCTGGCCTGCTTCGGAACGCTGGGATTAGAATCCTGTGCGGCTCGCTGGCACGGTCAGCTGTCTGTGCCGCACCCGCCTGCTTGAGGCGGGGTCTGTAGAGGGTCCCAGGACTCCGTGAGCCTGCAGCCCTCCGGCCTCAGCCTCCTGAGTGCCCCTGCCCAGGAGGGGAGGCCGGCAGCTGACCTGCCTTGTCCCCGCAGCTGCAGCAGGTGCTGACGCTGGGCCACATCAGCACGGACTACCCACTGGCCGAGACGCTCATGATGGTGGGCTTCTTCCTCACCGTGTTCGTAGAGCAGCTGGTGCTGACCTTCCGCCGGGAGCGCCCGCCCTTCATCGACCTGGAGACCTTCAACGCGGGCTCGGACGCGGGCAGCGACTCGGAGTACGAGAGCCCTTTCGTGGGCATGGGCGGCCGCGGCCGCGGCCTGTACCCCGAGCCCACAGCCCACACGCACAGCGCGGGGCTGCGGCTGCGGGAGCTGGGGCGCCCGGGGCCTCTGCGGCTGCTCAGCCTGGTCTTCGCCCTGTCGGCACACTCGGTGTTCGAGGGCCTGGCGCTGGGGCTGCAGGAGGAGGGCGAGCGTGTGGTCAGCCTATTTGTAGGCGTGGCCATCCACGAGACCCTGGTGGCCGTGGCCCTGGGCATCAGCATGGCCCGCAGCGCAGTGCCCCTGAGGGACGCGGCCAAGCTGGCGGTGACCGTGAGCGCCATGATCCCGGTGGGCATCGGGCTGGGGCTGGGCATCGAGAGCGCCCGCAGCGTGGCCAGCAGCGTGGCCTCGGCACTGCTGCAGGGCCTGGCCGGTGGCACCTTCCTGTTCGTCACCTTCCTGGAGATCCTGGCCAAGGAGCTGGAGGAGAGGAGCGAGCAGCTGCTCAAGGTGCTCTTCCTGGTACTGGGCTACGCTGTCCTGGCCGGCATGGTCTTCCTCAAATGGTGAGCCCTGGATGCCCGCAGGACACAGACCACAACCCTCGCCAGCCGAGCTCAAGGGCCAGAGGTCACGCAGAGGGGCCTCCCGGGCTGGCCACCGCCCGCGCCCTCCGCAGGCGCCGGGCCCTACAGACACTGCTTTTAAAACCGTCTTAAAAGTTCTTTACCAAAGCTATGTGGCCATGTCACGTCATATTCCGTCACCCATCCCGTTTCTGCTGTCACTCCTGAGCCAAGACTGGAGCCAGGGGTGGGGACGGGCTTAGAGGGAGCAGCTGCAGTCCCCAGGAAGCTGAGGCCCCGCCCCCCCGTCGCCCTGAGTTTCTCTGGTTGCTCCAGGGTGACAGGTAACAGTTTATGAAAGGAGCAGTGCGTGTGAGATGAGCAAGGGGACGGGCAGGCTGTGTCCCTGAGAGGAGTCCCCTCCTGGCCCTCAGGATCTCCTCGCTGCTTCCCAGAGTGGAGGCCCCCCTAATGCAGCGGGCGTGGGAGCCGAGAGGGTGAGTGGGGTATGGTGCTCATTTCTCACTTGTGTCCACACCACCGGGGGCTCCAGAGGGCACTGGTGAGGGCCCCATCCTCACACGGCAAAGAAACTCCCAGGATGCAGGCAGGAGCTCAGCAGCTCAGCTAGCAACCACGGTGCCTGTTGCTATGGCAACACCGACATCTTGGGACACTCTGAGTGAGGACTCTCCTCTGGGGACATAAGCCCGCCATGGCTCACCACCTTCCTCATCTAGGGGCTATCTACCAAGCCTCACCTCAGCGCTGTCCCCACGGTGGCTGCGTGTCAGCCTCCTACCTAGCAACTGCCGCCCTGGCCAGGTGACCAAAAAGAGTTGTTCGGGGCGGACCCTACCCAGCTCCAATCAGAAGACGCAAGGCACAAAGAGACAGGGCCTTGGCGACCCCTGGGCCTTGGGCCCTGGCCCCAGAGCCCCTGTGCTGGGGCCACCTCAGTGCTGTGCTAAACCAGGGTTCACACCACCTCCAGACATGCGGGCCCGGGACTCCAGTGAGAGAGCCACTGTGCCTCTGGCTGAAGCCCCTCCCAGCAGCCTCCCGAGGACCCCCTGCTGAGCCCCATGACGGCGGGGGTGGGGACGTGCCCACTGGGCCTACTGTGCCCTCCCTCCCTCCATGAACACCTATGGGACACGGAAAGGACTCTGCAGCTCTTCCCGTGCGCTCCGTGGAGCCGCCATGCCCCTGCAGGTGTGGACTCGGGTGACAAAGACTAGGCCAGAACAGGAAGAGCCAGGTCCCCATCTGACCACACCAGCAAGGAGGCCACGCCTCCCCTGTGGGCGCGTAAAACGGCACCCCCTTCCGGCACCAGCTGCTCTGACCCGGACGCCAGCCTGTAGACTTGCACCCTCCCCGTGACCCTCCTGGTCATGCCAACCATGGGCCCTTGTGCCCCCCCCCCAGATCTGCATGTCCAGGAAGCGCCATCCTGGGTGCTCAGCATAGTGATCAGGGACCCTGGCCTCAGGAGATGCCCACCGCCCTGTCTGCCCAGCACCTTCTGCTCAGCACCCACCCAGCCCTCAAAGCTCGGCCCGGGGTCAGCCCGATGGGCAGGGCCGCAGGAGCGCGCCTGGCCTCGCCGCCAGAGGCCTTCAAACTCCCCTTGCTGGGCTGGGACCGCAACAGGCCGAGGTCGAGTGCTCAAGTCCCTGGCTTCGGCCCTCTGTGACAAGAACAGACCTCTCTCAGACTGTAGTGCAAAGAAGCGGGATGTGTCACCCTGCCTGGCTGCACAGGCCGGCAGCGCCGCACCATCTCTGGCATCCTCACTGGTGCGGCCTGGTCAGGGGTGAGCAGAAGCCGGGACGTGGCCTCCTGTGCCTCCTACTGAAAGGTTCCAGTTGAGCTGATGGCCCCTGTCCCCAGCCGCAGGAGACCCTGGGCCACGCTGAGGACACGGCTGTCATGAATGGGCCTGGAGTAGGAGGCCAGGCTTGCCGCAGGGCCCAGGCTGCCTCCTGCGGGGACACAGCAGGAGCACAGCTGGATGGGTGAGAGGGAGGGCGGTAGCAGAGGCCAGCGTCACCGCTGAGCTCTGGGTGTAATAACAGCGTGTCAGCGTCTCCCACGGCTTGTTTGTGCTCCTGTAACACAGTTATTAGTACAGGCGTGGCCGGGCACAGCCAGCTCCTGGCATCCCACCCCTACACGGCTCCAGAGCCAGGACTGTCTTTGTCCTGCATCCCACCTACCTGAGGAAGACTCCTTGGGGTTGGGGTTCCCCAGCGGGGCCGACTGGGGCATCTCCGTGGGGCATCTGGGAGGCCCTGCTTGCCTTGGGCTCTACCTTCTCCAGGGCAGGAGCTCCCTGGTTTGGGACAATTCTGCGTTCCAGATGTCATGCAGAGTCCTCCGGGGGAGGGGGCGCCCCTGTAAGCCACCCCTCCAGTGAGCCGAGCAGGCTGTCACTCTACTGACAGAAATGGCACCAGGACACTGCATGCATCGGAGGACAGAATGCTCAGGACAAGGCTGGCGAGCTCAGTGGCCAAGGTGCCACCAAGCCTGGCACGCTTGGGTCTGACCCCAGGAGCCCACGGGTGACAGAGCCGACACAGGGGCTCCGTGGCATGCATTTGTGTGTGCTCACACCCCCAGAAATATAACAAAAAAGGTTCTGAAGCGGGGGCATGGCGCCCACCTCTAATCCAAGCACCCAGGCAGGTGGATCTCCGAGTTCCAGGCCGGCCAGGGTTACAGAGTGAGTCCTATCTCAAAAGAAAGAAAGATTTTGAGCTATTTCTAATTTGCTTTATTTTTGTGAATGGATGCTTGGCACCCCGTGGGTCCCCAGTTCCCAAGGAAACCAGAAGCCAGCGCCATCTCTAGTCTCCACAGAGCCCAGGCCGGTCAGGGCTGCAGGATGAGGAGTCTTCTCCAGCTAACAACAAGCCACTGGGCTCTGGATTCTGGTTTGCGGGGATTTCTTTACCTGGCGTGTTTGTGTGTGCACGCGCATGCGCTTGTGGAGGCCAGCAGAGAGCTTCCTAGCCCCTGGAGCTGGAGTTAGAGTCAGCTGTGGGCCTCGGCCAAGCGCAGGCCTCACCTTGGTTTCCGAGGCACGGTGCCAGGAGTTGTGGGTCTCCCCGTCTTTATCAGACCACCCCCTCGGCACCACAGAGACCTTCCTGGGTCGGCCCCTCTGGGTCCGGCCACCCTTCCAGCTCTGGCAGTGTGGGTCGTGAGAATCCATCGTCAGGTCCTGTTTTGGCAAGCACCTACTTTAGGGGCTGAGCCACCCTCCCCAGGCCCCTCCCTCGCCCACTTCTGCTGCTGGGGCCAGGGCAGGACTTTATAAAGAGGTGGTGGGCCTGCAGGGCAGGCGGGCGAGAACTCCGCACTGCAGGGCAGGCTGGCCGGCCTCTGGGGCTCCTGTGTCTGCCCTGCACGGCTCAGCAAGGTGGGGCAGAACACAGTGCCACCTCCCCTGCGTGGAGGTGCGGTGTGGCTGCGAGAGGGAGGCAGGGACTGGGGTTGTCTTCGGTGGCTCCTGGTGCCCAGAGCCTGGCCTGCCATCTATAAATAGCATTGGCTCGTGGACAGGCTCCTCTGAGTGAGTCAGCCCGGGCTGGTGCCTGAAGGAGCCAGGGAGCCGGTCAGAGCTGGGCTCCGAGCCCACCGGGCTCTCAGGGGACCCAGACAGCCATCCCAGGCAGAGGGAGCCTGGCTGCCAGCCCCAAACCCCCACACGCCGCACCCCAGAAATGGAGCCGCTCTGTGGGGTTATTTCCAGCTTGTGCAGGACAGGGCTGGCTGAAACAGCTCCCCACTAGGCTGCCACCGCCTCTGGGTGCAGGGTAGCGGAGAACCCCTGAGAGGCCCCCACAGGGCCAGGCCAGGAAGGAAGTAAATTCTTCAGGGATAGTTCCAGGCAGCCCAGGATAGGTGGGGCAGAAATGGCAAAGGAGAGCTGGGCAGGCCATGGAGACCCTTCACAGCAAGCCAGGTTCAAGTCCCAGGACCCGCTCGGTGGCTCACGACTGTTCACAGCTCCAGCTCTGGGAAACCTCATGCCCTTTTCTGATATCCAAGGGCACCAGGCAGGCAACACGTTTCTTACAGAGAAAACACAAATAAGGAAATGTAAGAATTAAAACCAATGGAAGTTGCTTTTTTATTTATCGGTTTCTGTGTGGAGGTCGGAG
Source organism: Rhombomys opimus (assembly GCA_010120015.1). Classification (NCBI taxonomy): domain Eukaryota; kingdom Metazoa; phylum Chordata; class Mammalia; order Rodentia; family Muridae; genus Rhombomys; species Rhombomys opimus. The sequence goes on along the minus strand of REGO01000330.1, from coordinate 1,588,394 downwards.
GACAGTTTGTTGGAGTTGGTTCCTTCCGTCTGCCACGCGGGGGCCGGGCAACCAACCCAGGCCTCAGGCTTCGCAGCAAACACCTTCACCTTCTGGGCCTTCCCACTGGCCCAGACCTTTTTCAAAATACAAAGTAAAGTTTTGTTATGTTTTCCTTGCAGTGGGTGGGGGAGCCAGGGCCCGGGTAGGCTGGGCAGCTGTGCCACCCTGCTCTACCTACCAGAAGAACAATGTTCTGTTTGTCTTATTTCATCGTTTCCTCTTTTCTTCCCTTTGTTTACTTGAGGCTGGGTCTTCCCTTTTCCAGAAAATGTGTAGCTGAGGCTGACCTCGAACCCTGGCCCTCTTGCTTCTGCCTCCAGTGCTGGGATGACAGGCAGGCAGTGCCACCACACTGGGAGAAGATGTCAGAACTGCCAAGGGGCGGACTGACCCTCCAAGCTACAACCCCAACAGCAGAGTCCTTTGTGCTATTTTGTCTTTTATTCCCCTCTCCCTCCTTACCTCTCTCCCCCTTTCCCTCCTTCTCCCGCAAGGGTCTCTACTCTGTAGCCCAGACTGGCTTTAAACTCACAGCCATCCCCCTGCCTCTGCCTCCCCGGTGTGGCTGACGTCTTCATCTGTGGAAGTGTGTGTGCCCGGCTCACAGCCTCTCCATCAGCCCACTCTGCCCCTCGCTGGTCTGCCCTGGACCAGGCTTATCCCCCGCCCATCCCCACTTCTCCCTTTTCGCGGTTGGGGCGACCTCTGGCTTCAAGGACCCTGCAGGATGGGCCCTGTCGCCCACCGGCGTCCCCTGGAGCGCAGGCGGCCACGTGGTGCGCGTGGGTGTGGGCGTCCCGATGGTCAGCGCTCTGCACGCCCCCGGCTGCTGGTGGACACCCAGGGCGGGCTTGGCGGTGACCTTGGGCTGCAGCGGCCCGGGCCCGGGTCCCGGCGGGCGGGGCGGGCGGGGCGGAGCGCTGCTGGGGCGGGGACATCGGGACTGCGGCGGCGCGGACAGCAGCGCAGCGGCGGGGACCACAGCGGCCCAGGTAGGCGGCGGGGCAGCCGCGGCCACAGAGGGTGGGGAGGGGTCCCCGGGCCACCATGATCCCTTTGTTCGGGCCCCACCCTCCTGGGCCACCGCGCCAGGCCTCGCTTGTCCCTGGGAGTCCATCGGTCACCATGGACAGCTCCCCGCCGCCCCACCCCTGCCTGGCCACGCAGAGCATCACCTGGGACCCTCTGGGGCCTGCTCCCTCCTCCCGTGCCCTCTGCAAACTGCCCGCTGAGGCCCGGGTCCCTCACTGCCACCCACAAAGCCCTGCACCCTGGCGACCAAGCCCCTCTCTCAGGACTCCTCTCCTGAGCCCTCTCCTCACTCCTAGGGAGCCTCCACCATTCCCTGAGTCCCTAAAACTCCCCGTTTTCCATCACTCCCCCTCATCAGTCTGCAGCCCCTAGATCAGCCCCTTCCATCAGTCTATGCCCCCAGCCCCAAACCCTCCCCTGGCCGAGGCCATCCTGGCTTCTTACACCCGAGGTGGCTTCCGGGTCCCAGGGCCCTGACCTGTGCTGCCCTGTGGACCAGGAGGCTTTGGTCAGGCTGGTCCAGGGCTGGGCTGACGCGGACAGGGTGGCTGAGGTCTCCGAGCCCCCAGGACACAGCAGCCGAGCAGGGCCCAGCATTGAGTCCCTCTGAGACAAGCCACCTCCTATATGCATGACCTTGAGCAAAGCTCTTCCCACAAGTCCAGGCCCCTCTCCCCGCCCGTCCCTAAAGGAGGGTCCTGGATTACACGGGACCCTCGCAGCCGGGGCACAGACCTCAGCGTCCGTGTGGACAACCCCACTGGGCACTGCCACTCTCGGTGCCCACCACCAGAAAGGCGCTGTACCTCTGTGTGCCACCTCGGATCCTCTCAGGCCAGTGGGGGCGGGGTCACATAATTCCCCTGCTCAAGGGACCCCTCAGAGACATGTTAAATCTGCTGGGCTGGGGGCGGCCCCATGCCGGCGCCCCCCAGCTCTCCCCCAGGCCAAGGAGCACCCGTGTAGAATCCGGGCACAGCTCCTGTCCGTCTTCAGCCTGAGAAGTTTTTGGGGTGTGTCACTGGGTTGACTCCCTTTATCTGAAGCATCCACGATTCTGAATGGGCCTTCAGACCCCATGGGGGACCCTCATCCTCACCCCAGAACCTCGGCTTGCCATGACTTAGATTGGGCCTGAGGCAACTTACCCTCACACCGGTCCCCCATCGCTGTGGGCTACACCTGGGTGCCCCTCCTCTCACTGGTCAGAAGACTGAGCCCCAAGGACACGGTCACTTGTCCAGTGTCACACTCCCTGGGTCTGAGCCTGGGGCAGTCCTCGGAACCTTCCCCACACGTGCGTGCATGCTGACAATAACTTGAAACAAGGAAAAGGGCTCTGGCTGAGGGACCCCAGTAGTGGGACAGCTGCCCCCCCCCACTCTCCACTCCACACACTGCCCCCAACCCCTGGTGCTTTAGGAGTCTTCCTGCTGCACAGTGAGCCTCTCTGAGGAGAGACAGGCACAGAGCCCAGGGAATCCCCAGCCGGGAGGGCCTTCCTGAGGCACACAGCGGCCTAGCAGAAGCCAAGGCCTGGCTCGGGAACAGGGAGCCCCCACGCGGCTTCCGGGCTCTCTCTGCCGAGAGTCCCCGTGTCCCACGAACTGCTTCCAGGGACTCGGCGTCAGGATTTACACATCCGATTCCTGCATGTCCCCGGTGCCACAGTCAATCATGTTCCCAGGGCCAGGCCTGAAGCCAATCTTCACGACATCTGGAGCTGAGGGGCCCTGAAATGTGCTGTGTGTGTGTGTGTGTGGTGTGATGGTTGTTTTGGGGTCTGTCGTTTGCTTACTTTCCTGTTTTAGTCTTGGCCTTTTTGTTTGTTTGTTTGTTTGTTTGTTTGTTTGTTTGTTTTGTTACTGTTCAGCCCAGGCTGGCCTCGAACTCACAGAGATTTACCTACTGCCTCTGGAGTACTGGGGCTGAAGGTGTGCACACCACAGTGACTCTAAGCTTTTGCTTTTGTTGTTGTTTGTTTGTTTGTTTTTAGGAAGAGTCTCACTGAGTAGCCCAGGCTTTCCTCTCCCCTTCCCCCAGCCTCCCCAGCTCTAGGCTCACGGGCGAGCGCTGCCACCACGCCTGATTCTCACACTGGGGTTTTTTGAGCTCTATCTTTCCCTTCTGTGCCTGTGGGTGCAGTGCTCCCGGAGGCCAGAAGAGGGCGTCGGGTCCCCTTGAGTCACCGGTGGTGGTGAGCGGCCGCGGGGGCGCTGGGAACTGAACCAGGTCTTCAGTCGGAGCAGCTGGGGCTCTGACCGCGGAGGTCTCACTCAGCGCCCACAGCCCGCCTTGATTTTCTGAGACAGGGTCTCTCCCACAGCAGGATGGGGCAGGAAGGAGGCTGGGGCGCGGGGCCGGCCGGAGGGCTGACGTGGGCTCTGTGCACCCCGGCCTCACCAGCGCCCCCTCCAGCCTCGGCCCCTGGGAGCTCCGGCGCGGGGAGGGCGGCTGGGGTGGAGCAGGGCGCAGGGCCGCCGCGGGGGGCTCTCCCGGGGCCCCTGCCTCACCGCCCCTCCTCCACCAGGTCGGTCTTCGCAGCCGGCTTTGGCGAAGATGCCCGAACAGAGCAATGACTACCGCGTGGTGGTGTTTGGGGCCGGCGGCGTGGGCAAGAGCTCGCTGGTGCTCCGGTTCGTGAAGGGGACGTTCCGGGACACGTACATCCCCACCATCGAGGACACGTACCGGCAGGTGATCAGCTGCGACAAGAGCGTGTGCACGCTGCAGATCACCGACACGACCGGCAGCCACCAGTTCCCGGCCATGCAGCGCCTCTCCATCTCCAAGGGCCACGCCTTCATCCTGGTGTTCTCGGTGACCAGCAAGCAGTCGCTGGACGAGCTGAGCCCCATCTACAAGCTCATCGTGCAGATCAAGGGCAGCGTGGAGGACATCCCCATCATGCTCGTGGGGAACAAGTGCGACGAGACGCAGCGCGAGGTGCACACGCGCGAGGCGCAGGCCGTGGCGCAGGAGTGGAAGTGCGCCTTCATGGAGACCTCGGCCAAGATGAACTACAACGTCAAAGAGCTGTTCCAGGAGCTGCTGACGCTCGAGACGCGCCGCAGCGTCAGCCTCAGCGTGGACGGCAAGCGCTCCAGCAAGCAGAAGAGGGCCGACCGCATCAAGGGCAAGTGCGCGCTCATGTGAGCCCTCCGGAGCCGGCCAGGGCCCGGGGCCCCTGCGCCCCGCCGCCGTCCTCCCTCCCTCCGCCCTCCTCTCGCGGCTCCTCTCCCCCTCCCTCCTCCCCTCCCTTCTCCGCTCTTCCTTCCCGCCTCCTGCTCCTCTCTTCCCTCCCCCTTCCTCCTCTCCTTCCTCTTGCCCCTCCCTCCTCCCTCCCTCTTCTTCCCTCCCTCCTCCTCCTCCCTCCTCCTCCCAGCCCACCAGCCCTCCACACCTCCGTAGCTTTCATCCCCTGCTCACCCTTTCCTCTCCATCTCTCTGTCCTTGCCCCTCCTATCTGTGCTCCCCAACCACACACTGGAGAGCGTCCCCTGTGGATCTGAAAGCAGGGAGCCCGCCGAGGACCTGCTTGCCCCAGCCAGAATCACCCTCGCCTCTTCATCCCTGTCCCTTTCCCGGGTGTTCCCGCCCAGGCCCACGTCCCCACATTCTCTATCACTGTGCCCTCCGGGGGAGTGCCATTGACCTCATCTGCCTCTACTCGCATCTTGTTTCTCTCACCCAGTCCTGTCCCTCCCCGTGGCCTCTGGCCTGCGCCTTCTCTGGGTCCGGAACACCCCTGTCCTCTCCCGACCGCACACCAGGGTGGATGGGCCTAAGAACCAGGCAATAAGCACAGGGCTCACAGCAGAGCCCTGCCAGCCCTGAGCGCCACCTCTGGATCGGCAGGCGCCCATAGCACAAGCCCGGACTGTCCAGCCAGGACTGTCCTTCAGGGAGGCACGTGGGGACCCTGAGCCCAGAGCGTGGGGCGGCTGCCTGGACACTGCCCACCTGGACACCAGCCTTCTGCCGAGACAGAGACAGCGGGCACAGCGGGGCCTTGACGGCGACCCCGAGTTGGGGTCTGGGGTGCTGAAGATGGGGTCGCAGCTGAGGGGGCGTCAGCGCGGGGCTGCCCCAGGGCTCTGACCCAGCCGAGACCCTCTGCTGGTCACGCGCACCCCAGAGACTGTGCCCGAGTCACGGAGCCTCAGCAGTGTCTGGGAGGCCCGAGTGGCTCCTGGGCCTGTGTCCCTCCCGCCCACATGAGGGTGACTGTAAACTCCCGTGTTTGCGAGAGTTCTAGTGTGCGGATGGGTGTGTGTCTGTCTTGGGATGGGGTGTTTTGCATCGTTCTGTGTCCTTAGTGAGACCGCAGTGTGTGTGATGGTACAGAGTGGCCTGTGTGTGGCTGGGGGGGGGCACCTAGACATTGTGGTTTGTCTGTGTGGATCTGTGTTTTCAGGAGTGGCTGGCACATTTACCTGTCACCCTGTCTGTCCGGCCTGTCTGAGGAGCACCGGGTCCTGCTCCGGGCTGTGGGAGCTGGCCTGTGGCTCAGAGTGTATCAGTTGGCTCCTTCGACAGGGACGCCAGCACCGAGGCTCTGGCCCACGTGTTCATTACCTCTTGGGGGCCGCAGCCCAGGCTGGGGCCAGCGGGGGCCTCCGTGGCGTGGGTGTGTGTGAGAGGGACAGACACCGGCTGGAGAAGCAACAGGGACAGAGGCAGAAGGACGGCTGCGGCCAGGTGGCGGAGGAGGCCAGACCTCAGCGTGGCCCTCTGTGTGCCGGGCACAGAGAAAGCCAGCGCCTGAAGCCTGAGTCTGAGCGTAGCTGAGCCCCGACCCCCAGCCAGTCCAGGACCCCACAGCTGCCACCTGCTCCCAAGCCCCGGGAGCAGCTCCTGGCTGGGCAGGGGGTCACAGCCCTTTCTCAGGGACACACCCTGACAGCACAATCCATGCCTCACCTGGCCAGCCGTGCCCTTCCTGGGAGACCCGGGCTGGCTGGTGGGGGAGGCTGGAGCCCACCTTGGCTGCTGGCCAACCTGCCCAGGCATCCCTGGTGCTGGGGAACCCGCCAGGCCTCGCTTGCTGTGACCCACCCCTCCCCCCCGCATGTGGGAGCCCCACCCGTGCGGGGTCTATGTACATTCGCTGTAGACCTTGTCTTCCTGCAATAAACACGTGGATCCTGCCTCCCCCGCGGCGGACGGCTTCTGTGGGGTGCTGGCTGCCTGCTGCAGGCGAGGGTGGGGTGCGGGGTGGACGAGGGGGAGATGGGGTGGGATGCAGTGGACGGCAGGCCACGACCAAGCATACCAGGCCGAGAGAGCCGGTCCAGGCCTCGCCATTGCCCTGAGCCCCGAATGAGCCTCGCCTGCTTCCCTGGGTCAGGTCCTGGGGGGTGGGGGTGGAGGGATTCAACCTCTCACCCGACCCCCCTCCAGTTACCCCGCCACCCCTCCACTCTGCAGCCCTACCCTACCCCCCTCACCCACTGGGAGAGTGCACTCACTCGCTCACTCGCTCGCTCACTCATTCTTTCACTGTGTGAGTTGGCACCACTGTAAACCTGGCGCTGACCTGCTCACTTGAGGACCTGTAGGCCGCGCACCTCAGCGGCACAGCCAGGCCAGGGCACCTGCTCTCTCAGAGCTCCTACACCTACCTACACTGGGGTAGTCACTCCGCCTCTAATCCCAGCCAGCAGGAGGGGGGGGGCAGGTGCCAGAAATCAGACGGAGAAACTGGGTAGAGGGGTGGCTCGGAGGACAGAAAACCACGGGCTGCTCTTGCAGGAGGACCAGAGTTCGGTTCCCGGCGCCCGTGTAACAAGCCAGGTTTCCTGAAACCCCCGGGCAGGGAGCCAAGGCAGGAGCGTCGTTCTGCCTAAGAGAGAATCCGGGAGCGCCAGGTTCAGGGAGAGACCCTGCCTCAAAGAAAGCGGCAGGAAGCCGAAGAGGAGGACACCCACCCTCACCCTCCGTGGCCCTCCGCCACGTGCGCACCCACGCGAGCACACACTCACACAAGCACATCCATAAAAGGTGCAAGGAAACCAAAATAAAAGCGCAACCTTCACAGAGCCCAAAGGGCCAACACCGCCTAGGGCCTAGGGCCGAGGGCCTGGGCCGGGGGGGGGGGGGGGGGGGGGGGGGGGGGGGGGGGGGAGGGGGCGGGGTAGAGGAAGGACGTGACGTCCTGTAGGCACGGCAACCTCCGCACACATAAAATAAATCAGTGTGCTTTTGGAAGAATGAAAACAAAATAGATGACGGAGATGGAGTAGCTAGGGCCGAGGGGAAGGGGGCGTGTCCACCGCGGGCAGCTCGGGCATGCCCCCTGGGGGCAGCTGGGCACCCCTGACCCCTGGCTCTGCTTAGAATCGATCTCGTTCAAAAAGACTGTGATTTTTGTGCTTCTTGGTTTGAATTACATTTGGAAAATTTATTCCTTATTCCTGTGTGTGTGTGTGTGTGTGTGTGTGTGTGTGTGCGTGCTGTGTGCTCGAGCGTGTGGAAGTCACAGGACAGCTACGACAGCCTGGTCTGGCCTTCCATCCTGTGAGAACTGGGGCTTGAACTCGGGTCCTCAGGCTTGGCGGCAGACGCTCTTCCCGTGGAGGAGCCATCTCACCAGCCCCTCTTAGCTAGTTTTTAATTTTTAAAAATTTCACGCACACTGATGTTTGGCCTCCCTGCATATCTGTGTGAGGGCGTCAGATCCCCTGGAACTGGAGACAGTTGTGAGCTGCCCTGTGGGTGCTGGGGCTTGAACCCGGGTCCTCTGCAAGGGCGGCCAGTGCTCCTAACCACCGAGCCGTGTCTCCAGCCTCAGTTAGGGTCTCATGCAGCCCAGGCTGGCCTCACCCTTGGGGCGAGCTTCCTGCCTTGGTCTGGTCTCCCCAGTGCAGGAACACGGGGCGACGGCCATCCAGCCGGCACCTAAGCTATGTGGAGCGCGCGCAGTTCAGCATCCTGGTGGAGATGGTGATGCCTGGAGTCCGGGGGTAGCCTGAGTGGGGGTGCCAGTCTGGGAGGGAAGGGAGCTGGGGGGGGGTTCTCGCCACACACAAAGTGAGCGGGTGTGCATGCGTGTGCGCGCCTGCATACCCCAGTGAGTGTGCACGCGTGCCTGTGTGCATGTGCGCACACGCGTGTGTGCATGTGTGTGCAGATGTCTCCGCCGTCACCAATGCAGCCTGTGGAGGATGCAGACCCAGGGGCTGGGGCCACCCGCGCGATTCCCTGGCCGCACCCCAGCCACAGTGAGTTCAAGGTCAGCCCGGGGAGTTTAGCTTCAGCCTAAAATGAAAATAAAATTAAAAAAAAAAAAGATGGCCGAAGGTGTAACCTGAGTCCGGTACTGTAAAAAACAGCAACAGCAACAGAGAAGCCGAGGAAGAGGGAGAACGGAAGAAACGGAGATAAGCGTGGGGATGCAGAAACGGTAAACAAGCAAACAAGCAAATGAAAATTTAAAAAATATATATTAGTAGTTCCACCCTAACCTGCGTCCCCGCGCGGGATTCGAACTCGGTCCTCGGAAACCCCAGGCGCGCTTCCGGCCCCGGCTGTCAGCGGGTGCTCACTGGCCCCTTGCAGGAGTGATGCTCAGAGGGTGACTCTGTGCTGTACTCGCCATGCTGAAACCCATTACACCACCGCACAACGAATACGCACCAATAAAATTAACCCGAATAAACACCCAAAACAAACTCAGGCCCGAGGGAACGCGGCCCGACGCCACGCAGCCCCTCCCCGGGCGGCCCCGCCCCCTGCACCAGCGCTTGCCAATCTTCGGTGGGAAACCCCGCCCTCGGCAAGCGAGTGGCCCGTGGAGACGCCATTCCTGAGCTCTCCCCGCCCACCGGCGCCCGAGGCCCCGCCCCGCTGCCCGAGGCTGAGCCTACCAGGCTGCGTGCCCAAGGCTCCTCCTCTGGCCCCGGCCTCCGCCATCCTGGCTTGTGATTGGTGGCGATGCTACGGAGGCTCCGCCCTCATCGCGGGAGGCCCCGCCCCGTGGAAGAGCTCGCTCCAGGCCCCGCGGTGCGTTCGTGTGCGCGGCGGCTGAGACACGGGCTGGAGGCAGGTGAGCTGGGCGTGCTGGAGGGAGTCGGGGTGCTTCGGCGATGACAGGGCTCGTCCAGGAGAGGTGGGCCGCAGTTAGGGGGGGAGTGGGGGGCAGGCGGACAGGAGTGGGGTGCAGTGAGACAGGAGTGGGGTGCAGACAATTGGGGGTGCATCAGAGAAGAGGAGTGGGGTGCGGTGAGAGAGGAGTGGGGT
>REGO01000330.1:1565048-1579069 GCA_010120015.1 Rhombomys opimus | reverse complement strand
CAGGAGTGGGGTGCAGTGAGACAGGAGTGGGGTGCAGACAATTGGGGGTGCATCAGAGAAGAGGAGTGGGGTGCGGTGAGAGAGGAGTGGGGTGCGGTGAGAGAGGAGTGGGGTGCAGTGAGAGAGGAGGAGGAGGGGGCAGCTGAGGAGGAGTGAGTGCATTTGGGAGGAGTGGGGTTCAGTTGGGAGGAGTGGGGTTCGGTCTGGAGGAGTGGGGTTCCGTCGGGGGAGTGGGGTTCAGTCAGGAGGAGTGGGGTTCCGTCGGGGGAGTGGGGTTCAGTCGGGAGGAGTGGGGTTCGGTCTGGAGGAGTGGGGTTCCGTCGGGGGAGTGGGGTTCAGCCGGGAGGAGTGGGGTTCAGTCGGGGGAGTGGGGTTCGGTCTGGAGGAGTGGGGTTCAGTGATAGAGAAGGAGGGCGCAGCTGAGGAGGAGTGAGTGCATTTGGGAGGAGTGGGGTTCAGTCTGGAGGAGTGGGGTTCCATCGGGGGAGTGGGGTTCCGTCGGGGGAGTGGGGTTCAGTCTGGAGGAGTGGGGTTCCGTCGGGGGAGTGGGGTTCTGTCGGGGGAGTGGGGGACACGCGGGCGTGGAGGCAGTGGGGAGGTCCTGGCTGGCCCTCCCGGGACACAGGGCACACGGGCTGACATCTTGGGATGCACACAGCTCCGCGGGCTGACTGACTGTTTCAGAAACTTCCTGTGGGAGTTTTCGGGGTCATGGTGGCAAGGTGTGTGGGTGGTCCTCCACGCAGGGGCGGGGGGCTGCGGGGGGACGGCGGGTGGACCGGGTGCCAGGCTCACCCGGCCGTGCCCCTCAGGCGTGGTGGCCAGGGCAGGCACGGGCTGAGCCCAGCCTGGTGTGACGTGAGGGCCGGTGAGTGTGAGGAGGTGGGCTGGCGCCCAGAGACTGCCAGGGTCGCCCTTGACCGCCACTGCACGCCTTGGGGAACGAGCGGGATGACCACTCTGGGGGCGGCGGGCACGGTGTCCCCGTCCTCAGGGACGGGTCGGCTAGCGGTTCAGTGTAAACCGGTCTCCTGGCCTGGGTCACTGCGGGGAACCCTGGGGCACAGCCAGGGACATGAGTGGCCCCCAAGTCAGGGCGGTGCCGGAGCCGGGGACTGCCCGAGGCCCCTACTGTCGCCTGAAGGCACCGGGCCGGTCGGACCCCGGCGGGGAGCACCTGCCTGGCTCCCCGGAGGCTCTGGGCTGAGGGTGTGTCCACGCTCCTGCCTCCCGTGTGGGATACGGGCCCTGTCGCCCAGACACCCGGCTGCTTCTTCCTGGTGGCTTGTTTTGTTTTTTGAGACAAGGCCTCCCGTAGCCCAGGCTACCTCCAACAACATGTGTAGCTGAGGATGACCTTGAACCCCTGACCCTGGCAGGGCAGGGATGGGTCACCACACTTGGCTCTGCGTACCTCCTCTTCCCTCTTCCCTTTTCTTCCTTTTTTTTTTTTTTTTTTTTTTTTTTGAGACAGGACCTCACTATGTAGCCCAGGCTGGCCCGGAACTCCCTGAGTGCCGGGCTTGGTGGCGTGGCCATCACATCCAGTCCCGTGTGGACTTTGAAATTGTGAGTTGACTGAGCCCGAATCCCAGGCGGTGAAGTCCGCCCTCACCTACAGTTGGCTCGTGCCGTGGAGGATCCTGGGGTCCCCTGCTGAGTCCGGGGCGTGGGGTCGGGCGTGGGGTCAGGCGTGCGGAGCCGCAGCCGGGAGAAGGCGGCTCCCCCTCGCTTTTCTCCGGCGCAGCAGGTAGTGACAGGAAAGGTGCTGGCGCGGGGTGGCCCTTTGTGTCTAGAAATTGTGACTGAAATGACACTCCCTGGCTCGGAGACACAGCCCGGGTGCGCCAGCGCCTTGAAAAAAAATAAATAAATAACGCAATCCCAGAAGCAGGTGGATCTCTGTGAGCTTGAGGCCAGCCTGGGCTACATGGTGGGTTCCAGGCCGGCCTGGGCAACAGCTGGCTCGTCACTGCTTGCTTGCTTTCCTTCTGTGAAGGTCCATCCCACACCGGAGTCCCTTGATGGCTGACCCAGGCTAGCCCAGGCTCTGGTGGCACCTGGGGCCTCCTCCCACCCTAGGAGGCAAGGGCGTCCATGGTGGCCGACTGCTCGGCCCATCCTCAGTCTCCCCGGCCACTTTCTGCCCGGCTCCTGGGAGGCCCGTCCTGTCACCGGCCCGTCCGGGGAGGCTCCTGTGGGGGCCGGGGGAGGACGGGCCGTCAGAGCCTTCTCCGATGGTTGCTGGCTCCTCCCGAGGCTTCTGGAGAGCCGATGAGCTGATCGCGTTCCCTGTTTTAAATCCGGGTCTGATTTGCATATTTTAAAATTCACCACTTTAAGCATAATAATCCAGGTCCCCCAGCTCCTCTCCCCGTGCAGCTCGATCTGTGCATGACAGTCTGATGCCACAGCCGAGCTCGCCGTCTCCCCCTCCTCCCCAGCCCCCCAGGCCCACAGATCCCCTCCCTGGCTGCTTTCTCCGGCTCTGTGCGAGCCTCTGCGCCCTGGTCTTCCCTGGGCTCCGTGTCCGTGGCTCCATCGGAGCCTGGCTCTTGTTCAGAGCTGTGTGATATTCCACTGTCCATGTGTAGACACCCGGACTGTTTCTGTCTGTGTTTGTGAATTGTGACACGGAAGTGACTTTGTCCTCTTCATAGGTGACTTACTAACCTGAACGTGGGCGTTTTTTCTTTTTCTCTTTGAGGGGGAAGGCGTGAATTTATCTATTTCCTTGTGCTGATCTTTAGCCTCCAGAGCGGGGTTGAGTCCTCTTGCTGAGGCCCGGGGCTCCGTGCTCCACTCCCAGCTGGGCGGAGCTCCTCCCCCATCCTGTTGCTCTCTGCTCTGGGAACATTCCTTCTTCCAACAAAGGCTCCTTGTCAGCCTGTTTTGAACCTCAGAACCCGTGCCAGGTCCCAGATCCACGTGGTAGGCGATTGTGTGTGTGTGTGTGTGTGTGTGTGTGTGTGTGTGTGTGTGGCCTGGGGCAGGGTGAGGATGGGCAGCAGGACTGTCCACCCAGCATTTGGAAGCATGGGTGATCTCAGGCCTCGGGCACATTAGAGGTATGTGGGATTGACCTGCCCGCCATCCGGGCACTCAGGGCCCTGATGCGGCCTGAGCTACACAGTGGGACCCTGCCTGAAAAGCCGAAAGAGAGGGCTGGGGACGTTCGGCGTCTAAGAGTGCTTGCTGACGAGCGCGAGGAATGAGTTCAAATGTCAAGAGCCCTCATGAGGAGCCAGGCCACACAGACCCCAGTGCCCCAGTGCTGGGGGCGGTGGGAGGTTCCGAGCGGCTGCTGGCCTCCCTCCGGCCCAGCTCCACGTTCAGTGAGAAAGCTTGTCTCAGGGAGCTAAGGTAGGGAGAGATGGAGGAAGATGGCCAGCAGCCCCCTCCACCACCATGCGTGTAAACATACACGAAAAAAGGTTTAATCCTCCCCAAATAATTACGCTGGGGTGGAGAAGCAGGTCTGGGTTCGCCGGGGACCAGGGGCAGGGCCCGGCGGGGGTCTGGAAGAGTATTCCTTGGCTAGGTAAAGGATATGGCCAGAGCCCCTGAGTCTCCAGGCACCTCCACGTCCCCCAAAAATGGTTGGGTATGGCACTAGCATCCTGAGTTGGGGTGCTCGCGGGGCTCTCCTGGGCCCTGCGGGGATCAGTGCCTGGGCACTCCGTGTCAAGAGCTTCTCTAGTCAGGAGAGCCACGAGAACCCCCCAAAAGGCTGAGTGCCCCTGGGGTAAGAGGCCCCCAGATCAAACTCGCGACCTTAGATGGGACCAGGCCAGCAGGTCCGAGCTTCGCCTCTGCGGAGCCCCTACTCCGTGTGCCCTGTCTTTGGAGGCACACACAGGTGGCTGGGGGGTCCAGCTGGCTCTTTTTTTTTTTTTTCAACCTGATAACATTCCTTTGTATTCGTAGCCCCTGCTGTGCCGGCTCGCTCATCTGTTTTGGCATTTTTAGGGCTGTTTCTACCTGCAGGCTGTTTTGGACACAAACACGCTGGGACCATTTCTACAGGATTATTATTATAATTTTTTTTTTTAAGGTTGAGTGTTTCCATCTCTCTTTGTCTGAGGACATCCTAGGAAAGGCCCGGCGGGGCCATTAGCCGCCGTGCAGCCCACAGACTGCGGGGATGGTCTTCTGTGCCCCGGGGCTTTCTTTGTGCGTTGGTGGCTCTTTTGAGGAGGCTCAGCGCTTCGGGTCTCTGTAAAAATGGAAAGGGTGCAGCTGATCCAACCACCCAGTTCTCGGCCTCGGCCTCGGCCTTGAGTTGCCCTCTCTGTCCACTCCCGTGGAACCAGCCAGGTCTGGATAGCTTTCTCTGCTTGTGTGTGTCCCCTTGGATGTGGTATGTGTCCCGGTCGGTTTGTCCTGATGGAACTTTGGCCTCTCTGTGGCTGGCCCTGTGCGTGGACTCGCAGACCCTCCACTCTGGTCTTTCTCCAGGGCTGCCAAGCATCTCAGGGGACAGGCTTGTTGGACTCTGCCCAGGCAGGTCCTGGCGGCTGGGGAGGTGGCCCCGGGCACCTGCCTTGACCACAATTCAAATCTCCAACACCCCTGTAAAGGCGAGGTGTGAGTGCTCCCTTCTGTGACTCCAGCATTAGATGGGAGGAGACAGGGGACCGCTGGGCCCATTGGCAGGCGGTGGAGGCAGAGTCAAGCTTCAAGGCTGAGCGAGAGACTCATGGAGACTGTGTTTCCACGAGAGGAGAGGAAATGTCCAAGCAGGAGGCAGAGGCAGGTGGAACTCTTGAGTTTGAGGCCAGCCTGGTCTACAGAGTGAGTTCTAGGACAGCCAGGGCTCCATGGAGGAGGAGGAGGAATATTGTGGAATCTTCTGGAATGTTCTGCAATCCTCTGGAAGTTTTCTGGAAAATTTGAGAACTTTCGGGAACTGTGACAGAATGAAACTGCCCCAGTGATCCGTTAATTTGACTATCGCACACCTGATATGTTACTATTTATTAAAGCGGTGACAGGATTAAGGCACCCCCAGGCAGAAGCTATAACTGGGCTGGGCCATCAGTGTATGCTGTTGGTTTTGGGGCAGGGAAGCTGGCCTCCTGTAGGCTGAGGGCCACAGTGGAACAGTGACTCCAGGCACTCAAACCTCCTAAGGCTGTGGCCTTGTTAATGGTGCTCGGGCCCTGCAGGGTGCTGGGTGCCATTCCTGGCCTTCAACCCACCCACACAGGAGCTCCTGGGAGTACAGCCACACCTCTGGCCACACGTCATCCAGTGCCTGCAGGGACAGGCTCACCCTTGACCCCAGAAGGAAGACCCTCGCAGAATGCACACAGAGGCGTCAACTTGGACTCAGGCCGGGACGCTCCCCCACTGGGGACGTGGCCAGGATGCCGGGCAGCGCGGTTCCAGGTGTAATTAAGTGGCCCTGTTTCCTCTGGGGCAGTGACACAGATCCATCTCTCCCTTCAGAGCTGGTGCATCAGCAGCGGGAGACTGGGCATGTGTGTGAGACCTCTGTGCCTCGCTGTGACGTCACACTGTCCTGCGTGAAAATCAGTCCCTCCAGCTGCTGAGCGTGGAGCCCCCGTGATGCAGGCCCCACCGGTGCTGGGGGGTAGGGGGAAGGAGGACCGAGAGGGGCCAGGGATGAAGGGCTGTGCAGCTGCTTAATGTGGAGCAGTCACTGCGCCAAGCCTGGAGGCCTGCGAGGAGGAGGTGTCTTTGCACCTGTGGCTTCTGGGCTCTCAGACCTGGTCCATTGGAGCAGGTTATTTTGGAGTGGTGGGTAAGGCAGATACTCCCTTCACACCCTAACTCCCTCCAACCAGGCCCTGCCTCCTCACACCCACGAGGAAGTGAGCCTGCTGTGCTCCTGTGACCTGTGCGCAGCATCACCAGTTTGGGAACACACAAGCCTCCGCGTGGGAGGGGGAAACGGCATCTCCAAGCCATGGCCAAACCATGGCGGGATGCCCTGTGCATCACCGCAGTCGGTGGCACTCAAAACCGAAGGAATGGATTTCCTCGGTTTGCAGGGCCAGGGTTGGGGGCGTGGGCAGGGTGGGGCCCCGCCTAGAATCTCTGTGAGGGGCTGGAGCCGGAGCACTGTCCTAACAGTCCTCAGGGTGTTCAGGTTATGGCTGCTGTAATCTGTACTGTGGCTTCCAGGCTGTTCTCCTTCAGCCCTAGCCTCTGCCTGCATCCCCGTGTGTCAGTCCTGACTGTCTGGTTACAGCCAGTCATTTTAAGACCCTTCCTAATCCCGTGATGTCCTCTGATGTTCTGTCTGCCTGCATGCCAGAAGAGGGCACCAGATCTGTATCGGGTGCTGGGAATCGAACTCAGGACCTCTGGAAGAGCAGCCCCTGCTCTTAACCCCTGAGTTATCCCTCCAGCCCTCCTCTTAACTCTTGAGTACGTGAAGACCCTTTTTCCAACCGGTCCATCTTCTGAGGCATCTCTCAGAATATTCCCAAATAGCTAGATTAACCGGTGTCTCTGCCCTGGGCCCTGCAGACACCCTTCCAAGTCATTCTCTGTGGCCGGGTTTGTGGTGTGCATCTCGTGCCAGCGTGTGGGGCGTGGAGGGAGGAGGGTCAGAGGTTAAGGTCATCCTTAGCTACAGAGCCAGTCCGAGGCTAGCCTGAGCTACATGAGACCCTGCCTTGGAAAGAACAGAAGCCAGCCTCGGCTGCCCACTCCGACCTGGGGTCCGTTGCTCCTGTTCCCTTGAGCTCAGTGCTTGCGCACAGCCAGGTTCCCACGGCCCGAGCGCTGGCTGCTTGGATGCATGATGCCACAGCTAAATTGGGCGTGTTGTGTTCCAGAAGGACCCGGACGCGTTGGTTGTGTGTTGGGGGAGGGGGTGATGCGCCTCCTCCGTGTGGCTGTGTCTGAGAATGGTTCATTGAGGAGTTGCAGAGCTGGTTCGCAGCTGCGCGCAGTCTGACGTAGTCTCTGAGGCGCTTTCCGTGTGTGACAGCGTGGCGGTCCGCGAGTGTGTAAAGCCCTGGGTTTTTAAGGAGTCTATTCTCATCTCTGCCAGACGGGGAGGTGTTAGCAAGCTTCTGTTTTCAGAGGACCGTGGCTGTATTTATACCAGCACCGTGTCGTTTTTAACCAGCAGAGTTCTCAAAAAAAAAAAAAAAAAGAAAACAAAAAACAAAAAAACGCTCAGTTTTCAAGCCTGGTTAAGCAGAAAAACTCCCGAAAGAGTGAGGCAGCTACACCAGGCCACGGGAGCCGCTCTTCCTCTGCTCTGGGCTCGGTTAAGGGTTGGAGTCTCACAGGGGCAGAGCTGAATCTCAGTTGGCCAGCCCTGTAACAGGCAGCACCACGTTTCAGTAGTCTCCAAGTGTGCTCTCCTGGGTTAGGTGCAGTTTGGCAAGCTTCTGCTTGGGCTCTTGGGGTTGCTGGAGAGGTGTTGGGCTTGGTGATGTCATGCTTATCTGTGGGGCTCACTGGAGAGGCTGTGGCCACGGACCCCCCAGAGGAGACTCACCCTGGGGCTATGTCACAAACAGGAAGCCGTTTCAATCCCCAACATTGGTGACGCTTGCTACAGAGTGTTAGCTGACTCATACAAGCCTGAGATCCAAATCTGCTCTTGCAAGACACAGACCTGACACCTCTTTGAAAGACCCGGATTTATAACTTGTTTATTTTTTTATTGCATTGGTGTTTTGCCTGCATGTATGTCTGTAGGAGGCCACTGTCCCCAAAACAGGAGTTACAGACGGTTGTGAGCTGCCATGTGGGTGCTGGGAGTCGAACCCGGGTTCTTCGTGAGAGCAGCCCGTGCTCTTAACTGCTGAGCCACCTCTCCAGCCCCATAAAGACCTGGATGTAGAACTGCAATCGTTCTTCCTCTGAGGCACCTGCTGATGCTGATTTTCTGTGTCGCCAGGCTGCACAGTTGAGCCATTGTGTGTGGCCGGTGTCCTCCTACTTCAGCCTCCTGAGCGCTGGGGTGACGTGTGCACCACTGTGTCTTTTACCTCCAGTCATCTGCTCTGGAGGAGAGTGAGGGACGGGGCCGGCGGCGCCTTCAGAGAGGACGAGGCGGGAGCCACCTCCATGGCATCCTTTGAGTCTGAGGTTCATTTGTCCGTGCCAGCTCCCAGCTGTGTGACTTCGATGAGCGATGTAACATCTCTGAACCTCAAACATCCCATGAGAAAAAGGTGCTTTGATGGCAGGTGTATGGCCCCGGGTCGGGGATGGAAGCCCAGGCTCCGTGTATGCTAAGAGAGTGTTCTACCCATTGAGTCTCAGCCCCAACTATTCTTCAATATTAAATATATATTTACACACATGTATTTATACACACACACACACACACACACACATTTCTTTTATTTCCTGTGTATGGGTGTTTGCCTGCATGTCTGTTTGTGTGCCGGGTTGTGTGCAGTACCTGCAGAGGCCACAAGGGGGTGCTGGATGCCCTGGAAATGGAGTTGTAATCCGCCATGTGGGTGCTGGGAGTCGAACCCAGGTCCTCCTTCAAGAGCAATCAGTGCCGTGAACCACTGAGTCATGACCCTGAGGTCAGGCCGCTCGGTTGAACATCCCTCCAGGATGAACATCCCTCCCACAGCAAGCTCTGGGCCTCAGAAGGAGTGCCGGCTGCTGGGCTCACAGTCACCCAGTCACCTCAGGCTCGGTGGCGTGATGCAGAGAGTTGAAACCTCAGAGACAGACTTGCCACAGATGGGAGAGGGAGTGGGCCGAGTGGGGGCCAGGGAGCCTGCTCAGCACCCCCAGAGGACAGCCAGAAGAGGCCCCCAGGGGACAGGGACTCTGAAGTGAGAGAGAGCCAGGGCCGCCAGCTCCGCGGGTTTCAGCGGGTGACTGACAGGCACTGAGGCCCTCAGGACTGGGTGTGAGTGTGGGGGACTGACCACCCCGTCACCGGAACTATGGGGGACAGGAAGCCTCGGCGGGTCTTCTTGTTGGGGACAAGCAGAATTCATTTTGGATTTTTGAGACAGGGTCTCCCATGGCCCAGGCTGGCCTCAAGCTCACTGCGTAGCACAGGCTGTCCCCAATTTCCTGCCCCGTTCTGAGTGCTGCGGTGACAGGCCAGAGCCATCACACCTGGTGGTTTGGGGGGGGGGCGGGGGGGGCGGGGTCCTGGCCCTGTGTGTAACGAGTGAGCATTGTTCTTACGAGCTCTTCGATAAAGCACAGAGTGATGGTTTGCGGTCACCGGGGGCTCTGAACCCGTGAGAGGCCATGCTGTGGCGTCTGCAGGGCCACGGGGAAATGCTTTAAGCTCTGGCAGCAAAGCTGCCCTGCTGTTACCGCACAAACCTGCCCGAGGCGGTGGTGGGCCGGCCAGCGGGGTTCTGCCTCAAGGGGCTGCCAGGAGCAAACCGGCGTCTGGCTTGGACGTACCGGCCGAGTCAGTCCGAGTTTTGGTCTGGGCTCCACCAAATCTCCTGAGCATGGTGGTTCCGACCCTTCTGTTCGTTCGTTTTTAATACTAGGGATTGAACCCGGGGCCTCCAGCACGCTGGGCAGGCACTCCACCACAGGCCTCAGGGGGCAGAGGCAGGGGGATTGTTGGGAGTTTGAGGCCAACCTGGCTGGTCTACATAGTTCTAGGCCGGCCACGGCTGCAGAGTAAGACCCTTTCTCAGACACTGAACTGACCTTCGGCCGTCAGGCTCGGCAGTGAGCGCCTTTACGTCCTGAGCCATCTCTTTCCTCTCTCCGTCTCAGGCTGGCTCGGGCTTGTCACGGTCTCCTTTAAGGCTGGGGTTTCCAGCCTGCATCAGTAGCCTTATTTCTTGTCGGTTGTTTTGGTTAGGTGTGGTTTTCAAGACAGGGTTTCTCTGTGTAGCCATGGCTGTCCTGGAACTCTCTTTGTAGACCAGGCTGGCCTTGAACTCAGACATCCACCTGCCTCTGCCTCCTGGGTGCTGGGATTAAATAATTGATTTGTTTTTATGTTATGTGTATTGTGTTTGTTGTGTGTGTGTCTATGCGAAGGTGTCGGATCACAAGGAACTTGAGTTAACAGACAGTTGTGAGCCACCATGTGGGTGCTGGGAATTGAACCGAGGGCCTCTGGAAGAACAGCCAGTGCTCCTAACCTCTGAGCCGTCTCTCCAGCCCCCCAAGTGCTGGGACTAAAGGCCTGTGCCATCACTGCCCAGCTTGGATTTGTTATTTTAAACAGTCTCACTATACTGCCCAAGCTGACCTCAAACACACAGCAGTCCTCCTGCCTCAGCAAGCGCCCCCATTCCAGAGCCTCCTTTCTTTCAAGCATTCTGATTGACTCTGGGTTTCCAGGACTCACCCATAAAGCCGCTCCTGTCCAGCCCCAGCTCATGGGTGAGGACATCACACAGTGTAGAGGCTTCCTCCAGCGCGGCCCCCTTGCAGAGGGGGGACCCTCTCCCCGACCTGTGTCCTCCCCAGCCCATCCCTTTCTAATTTGCATATTCTGTTTTTAGCATCTCTGCTGGATTTTACATAATCGTGTCATTAGGAGGCTGTCATGGGAACCGAACGATCCTGTTTGAAAGCAGCTTCTGGGAGCTAATTGCACGTCTTCCCTCTCCATTTCTTTTTAAACGACGTTTACATTTGGGGGTAGATTGACAGAGCGCGCTAACTTAGGAGCCAAGGCAAAGGTGTGCCTGTGTGCCCCCACGTGATGTCCCCGTGACTCAGGTCTTAGGGTGACCCTGCTGCTTCTCCCGGACAGGGAGGCAGAATCAGAACGCACAGAGTCCTTCTCCAGCAGCGACTCATAGACTCTCTTTGTTGGAGTCCTGATTCAAGGTCAGGCCAACTTTGCTGTGACATCGTAGCCTGGGGACAGTTTCTCCGACGCGCTCTGCTTAGAGACTTGGTGAGGAGGCCAGGGCAGAGGTTTTATCTGCTCCCCGTGATGCCCACTATCTCCCCTCATGCTCACCCCCCACGGAGGGGCTGGGTCCCGGCTCTGCAGAGGGTGTTTCCGGGCCCGGGGGAGCCCTGGCCTCAACCGGAAAGTCAAAGGAAAGCCATGGTGAGGAGAGCCCTCAGCCATGGCGCCCCTGATGCTAAGCTGGGGGTGGGGCACGGGGGTCGCCGGTCGCCGTCCTTTGCCATTGCAGGACGACTGTGGGTCCCTTGTGTCTCTTCCTGCCCAGGCCAGAGGCCGACGTGTGGGGCTCGGCTCTCTGTCCGCCATGCCGGCCCAGGGACCGAGCTGGTCCGTCGGGCTTGGCGCGTCACAGGCCTCTCCACTCACTGAACCCCCTGCCAGGCTCGAAGTCCTGGCGGCCACTGTGGGGGTGACGCCTCCTTCTGGATCTTGGGCCATGTCACAGCCCAGGAGCTCCTGGCCTAGGCTGAGCACCTGCAGCCTGCCGGGGAGACCCCATCCTGACCGCGTGCACGGGGACTCAGCTGCCTCCCAGCCCGGTGGGGACGGCTTCAAGGATCCGGAGAGGCCAGGGAGCCCTCTGCCAGGGCAGTGCTGAGTGTTGGTGGGGAAGGGGACAGGCGCGCTCTGGGAGCCGAGGCAGGAGGATGTCCAGGGGTTTGAAGCCAGCCTAGCCTGCGGAGTTCAGAGACTATTTCAACCTGCCTCCAGCAGTGCCCGAAGCGTGAAATACTTCCAACAGTTGGAATTCGGTCCTCAGGCTCAGCTGCCCACCCAGGACCGTGTCCCCGGTCCCCGGTGCTTCCTGCTCTCTCGCCCGCGCCCCGCACCCCATCCACTGTGGAAGCCGTCACCCTCTGCTCCCCGCCTTGGCAATCAGTGTTCCTGGGTGACATATTTAGATGGTTGCTATGGTGACGATGTTGACAGCTTCATGTGGCACAAAAGACGGGCCCCGCTCTGCTATATCGAGTCTGCAGGAGACCGGGTGCCTGTGCCACGTGCCCAGGTCGGCGTGGGACGGGGAGGGGGCTCAGACAGCCCATCCCGCCCACTGGCTCCCCGCTGAGGAGCTGCGACCCCCGCAGAGGTATGCCTGTCACCTTGAGAGGCGTGCAGGGAGGAGCACTCTCGCCCCCCCCCCGGGGGGGTTAATCATGTGGGGGGCCGGGAGGCCGTCACAAACCACCTGACTCCAGCAACTTGACGAGGGAGGGTTCGCTCTGGCCACGGCCACGGCCCCAGCCGCACACCATGGCGGGGAGGGCATGGAGCCGGAGGTCAGGAAGCAGAGAGAGGTGACCCCTGGGCTCAGCTCTCTTGTCCCTCTTCGGCCCAGGCCCATGATGGCGCCACCACGGTCAGGGCTGCCCTTCCCGCCTCAGCAAAGACACGGGGGCGCGGGGGCGGGTCAGAGGCCTGTCCCCCTGTGGATTCTGGACCCCGTCATTGCGGCAGTGACCGTGAACACCGAGATCACGCTGAGGCCGGGGGATGGCTGTGGGGGGGGGCAGCCCGGACTGCAGAGCGGGACCGTGCCTGACCGATGCCTGACCCCCAACCCCCAGATGAGCAGCGAGGCGACGGCCCATCCCCAGGGTGCCCCGGGCTGGGTTTCTGTTTGTCGTTTTGAGACAGGAGCTCGCTGTGTAGCCCAGGCTGGCCTCCAGCTCAGAGCTCACGGCCTCCTGAGCGCTGGGGTTAAGGGCGTGTGCCACACGCGGCTTGTTCGCTTCTTTCTCGGGCCCCTTGTCCCCGAAGGTGTCACAGCCAGTTGGCGGGGGGTGAAATTGGGGGCATGGCTGTTGCAGCTTACGGGACTCGGCTGAACACGTGCTGGCTTTGTAACGGGTCCCAGCGGAACCTGGGGGCGGTGCCCGGTGGTCGAGAGCTCTCGGTCCTGGGGTTCGCTCGGGCACCACGTGGCTCGGGGGGCATCTGTGACATAGTAGTCTCCGAGGCTCTGATGCCCCGTTCTGAGGGAGGGAGAGAGGGAGGGCCTGGGGTGGGCTGCTCGGGGTCCCTCCTCGGCCCCTCCGCTCGCACCCATCTCCATGGAGACTCTCTCCTGGGCCCCCATGGCAAGGGTGGGAGTGGACAAGGAGATCGTTGTTCCTGAGCCATCCACAGGGGAGCCTGAGAAGAAAGCCAGGAAAAAGCAGCCATTTGAGGGTTCAGGGAGAGAGGGCGGAGGCCGGGGATGGGGGCAGAGACGGGGATGGTGACCCGCAGTGGCGCCTGGGGACACTGGGGTTCCTGGCAGGGTGGACAGCGCTCCGCGCCCACGGGGAGCCAGGCCTGAGGGGGACCCCGAGCTAGTTGGGAAGTTCAGCCCCCTGCTCGCCGCCCACACCCCGGGTGGTGTCGCTCGGGGGACCCCAGCTCCTGGGACCCGCCAGTGTGTGCCCAGCTCCTCGCTTTGGCACGTGTGGAACTCTCTCGCCCGGACCTCTGACTGCTCAGGGGCCCCTGTGGCGCCGGCCCTTTCAGCAGGGGTCCCCGCGGCTCCCTGCAGCGCTGCTGCCCCCTTCTGGCGGCAGCCGGGATTGCAGCTGCCCGTGTCGGCAACGCGCCAGGCTCCTGGTTCCCAGCCCCGTGCAGGACAGCCTGGGCTACACAGTGCGTGAGGGCAGCCTGGGCTACATGAGACCCTATGTGGGAAAGGAAGGAGAGGGGGACAAAAAAGGGCTCGTCACCGAAGAAGCAGAGGCAGGAGGGTTGTGAACCTGAGGCCAGTCAGAGCCACATAGAGAATCTTGTCTGGATGATGATGATGATGGTGATGATGATGATGATGGTGATGATGATGATGATGTTGATGATGATGGTGATGATGATGATGATGATGATGTTGATGGTGATGATGATGATGGTGATGATGATGATGTTGATGATGATGGTGATGATGATGATGTTGATGGTGATGATGATGTTGATGGTGATGATGATGATGATGTTGATGATGGTGATGATGATGATGTTGATGATGATGATGATGATGGTGATGATGATGATGGTGGTGATGATGATGATGATGATGTTGATGGTGATGATGATGTTGATGGTGATGATGATGATGATGTTGATGACGATGGTGATGATGATGTTGATGATGATGATGATGGTGATGATGATATTGATGGTGATGATGGTG
>REGO01000330.1:1507888-1554425 GCA_010120015.1 Rhombomys opimus | reverse complement strand
TGGCTGTGACCCGTGAGCCTGGTATAGAAGGCACTCTTGGTATAGGGTAAAGGAGATGGGAAAAGGGGGCTACCCCGCAGCTCTGTCCTGCTTGGCTCCTACTTCCCAGCTTGGCTTATGTTCCCAGAATTCCCTGGGGGCTTCCCATAGCCAGAACTGTTCAGTGGGGTCTTACCTTCAGGTGCAGATGGAGCCTGCCTGAAAGACATCTCTACTGAAATCCCATGGGCTCCTTTTCCTCTCACCTGGAGGGACCCTCAAACTGGCCAAGCTGGGGGCACCCAGACCCTCACCTGCTGTTACACCATTACTTCCACACACTAGTTTCTTATTGTTTGGTTTGTTTGGAGACGGGGTCTTATGTAGCCTAGGCTAGCTTCACGCTCACTGTGTAGCTGAGGCTGGCCTTGAGCTCCGGATCCTCCTGCCCCCACCTCCCCCCAGTGTTGGGATGACAGGCGTGAGCCACCATGCCCAGTTTCAAGTCCAGTTCTCGGTCCCACTTAACCCCAGAACACATCTTAGCTGGGCAGGGTGGTCTTACCCAGGATTCCTCAGCTTCTGGGACGGACCCCTGTGTGTCCCGCTCGGCCTGCGGCGGGGCCCTGAGTGTCTCGGGGTCTCTGAGATGTGCCTTTCCGCTGGGGATGACTCGGCTCCTGGCGGGGAGGGGTGGAGGCCGGGACTCCGCCCCCGGAGAGCGCAGGATGCCGCCGCACAGGCTGTGGAGCAGGGGTCGTGCCCGTCTTTGAGCTCGTGTGCCGTGCCACCAACCAAAGCAGGTGCTGTCTAGCGGGTGTGTGAGGACTAACCTCCACTGGCCCCCGTCGCCTTCCACCTGAGTCTGAGGCAGGGTCTCTCACCAACTATCGTCTGAGAGCCCAAGGGAATCCTGCTGTCTCCACGCCCAGGCACCGAGAACACAGCAGCAGCTGCAACGCCATGTAGATTCGAACTCAGCTCCTCGAGCTTCAGGGGGGAAAATTGACAGACTGTGCCACCGTGCCAGCCCCCTCCCTCCAGGTCATTCTGTAGGCATGTGATCACGCATTGATGGCCCCAGACTCAGCTAGGGACTGGGTCGGTCCAGGTCAGGCCGCAGTCCGTGGCCAGAGGAGGCTGGCGCGTCCCATCTGCCCAGTGACGTTTTCTGCAGTCGAGGACACGTGTTCAGCCTCCATTTCCTGATGTGTTTACTCTGGCCTTGGGGACCTCTTTCTCAGCAGTTGACATGCAGGGCGGCCAGCTGTGAGTCCAGCAGCCTCGGTCTTGGTCCTTGCCCTCAGAAATAGTCATCACGGGGCTGGAGAGATGGCTCTGCGGTTAAGAGCACTGACTGTTCTTCCTGAGGACGAGGGTTCAGGTCCCAGCACCCTATGATAGCTCACAACTGTATGTAACTCCAAGATCAGACACAGCCACAGTGATGTACATGCAGGCAAAACACCAGTGCACACAAAATATAACTAACTAACTAACTAAATAAATAAATAAATAAATGAAAGAATTAGTCATCCTAGAAGGGAGTCACTGGGCTCTTCCCTTAGTTTTTATTTAAGTGACCTTGTTTTATTGTTTGAGTTGTTTGATACAATGTCTCCTGTAGCCGAGGCTAGCCTCTAAAACCACCCTGTATCTGATGGATAATCCTCCTGCCTCCACCTCCTGAGCCCTTGGATGACAGGTGTGTGGCTGCCATAGCCAGCTTTGTCGTATTTCTTCAGAACTTTAGTATATCTGTTTCCTAGAGGACTTTTGCTATTGATTCGTGGTGATTTTTACATATGACAGGCAGCGGCATTTTGTCTCGGATACATGCTCTGGAGGTTTCCTTCTGGCTTCGTGCTGGTCTCCCTCCTGCTCTGGCTCCTCTGTGTTCCCTCCAGTCTGCAGCCTGTGGGCAGAACTCTCCCCTTCCCTCCTTCCTTACTTGGAAGTCTTGGCAAGGAGCTGGGGGAGAGAGACAGATTTAGGGTTTCTGCAGAATCTCTCCCTGAAAAAAAAATCATCACTTTTGTGAGAAGTGGCAACAGGGGGCCGGCTCGGCGGGGAAGCAGCTTCCCCACGCCCGGCTCCTGTGTTCAGTCTCCAGTGGAAGGGCAGATGTGATGTGTGAGTCATCCTGTAACCTCCACACACGTCAGGTGTGCACACACACGCACACACACTCCCCCACACGTACACACGCGTGCACTCCAGTTTCCATGGTCTCATCTAGTGCTGGCTGGCCTGCAACCTGTGGTGGCCCTCAGTTTCCCCGGGTGAGGGACATCTGCGTGAGTCAGAAGGAAAAAAAGTTCAGCAGCTCGCCCCGGACCCGGGACACACAGGCAAGGACACAGTGGGAAGTCCTCAGAGCAGCTCAGGGTCACGCGAGAATCATGGCTGTCTTTAGTCAAGTTGTCCCCACCTCAGTTGCTCCTCAGAGATGCTGAGGCCACCGCTTCCGGGGCCGAGAGGGGCCCCCTGTACCCCCTGTGCCCCCTGTGGGGGGAGATGGAGGCCTGCCAGTCAAGCTCCAGCATGCCCTGGCACGGGGAGCAGGGTGGGCCGGCGGGGGAAGGGCGCTCCCGTCTCCTCCTCGCCGCCGTGAAGAGCACGGGACTGTGGGTGACGCCGCCGGGTCTCAGAAGCTTCCTGTGTGTTCTCGGGGGCTGGCTCGGTTACCCTTGTCATCTTGCCCAGCTCTGCGGCCTGGGGGTCACTGCTCTGGAACAGTGACAGTCAGCGCCGCACAAACGGGGCGCAGATGGTTGGGTGGTCAGGAGGATGGACAGACAGATGGTTGGACAGATGGGTATGAGGGTGGGTGGGTGGGTGGACGGACGGGTGGCCAGGTGGACTGACGGGTGGAAGGGCAGATAGACAGATGGAGAGGTGGTGGCTGGGCGGATAGATGGATGGACTGAAGGACAGACACAGGAGTGAATGGTTGGGTAGTTATGTCACGGGTAGACGCCTGGCGGGGGCGGGCTCTCTCCTTCCGTCACTTAGGGTTCAGGTTTGGTGGCTTTGAGGCCGGGACTTTCTGAGGCACAGCCAGGGCCCTGGCCCCGGAGCCCGAGGGCTGAGACGGGACAGCCAGGCCCCTGGGGAAGATGAGCCGGAAGGCATGGGGAGGTGGGCCTTACTTTTATAGCCTGGGTCTCACTGTGTAGCCGTCGCTGCCTGGACTCTCTCAGTAGACCTCAGTCCTAGACCGCGAGCTGCGCCTGCCTCCGCCTCTCCAGTGCTGGGCTCAGGGCTGCGCCACCACACCTTCCAGAAGCTTTCCCGCGGTGAAGCCTTTCTAGGTTCTTGTATCGGTACGGCCGTCTACCTCAAGAACTCCAGGCACCCCAAAGTCAGCCCCGCCTTGTCCCCTTGCCCCTCTCCGGCCCCAGCACCCTGAGATCTACTTCCTGTGCAGGGAATTTCCTGTCCTGGCTCTTGTGTCGGGTGTCACTGACGATGATGTCCTCAAGACCGCTCCATGCTGTGTCAGGAACTTGATGGCATCCTGAGTGGCCAAGATGGCTACGGCCTGATGGCTCCTCCTCCTCCTCACAGGCCTCAGGAGAGGGGGGAAGAGGCTGGAGGCATCTCCAGAAGATGCAGGAACGTGGGCAGCAGGGGTGGTCCTCATCCTCACACCTGAGCAACAGACGCCCCCCCCCCCAAAGAATCAGGGAGCCGCGCCAGAGGGTAGCCAGGGGCAAGAAACTGGCTTCCCCAGGAAGGCCGCAAGTGATGCAACGCGTGCCGTGGACAAGTGAGCCGAGGACCGCGGAGAGCTCAGCCGGGCGGTTACCCAGGTCACCCTGAACTCCGAGTTCCCACGGGGGGGGGGGGGGGGGGGGGGGGAGCGCTGTCAGCAGAGGGCAAAGGTCAGCCTGAGGGTGGGAAAGAAATACGCTCCCTGATTTGAGGAGGTTTCTGTAGGGTAGGGCCGTAGGGCCAGATCCAGCAGTAGCCCCCCTGGGCTCCGGGCCCTTTTCCCAGCAGAGGGACAGGCCCTTTGACCACCCCAACCGACCTCCTCCTCCTCCTCGCAATTCTCCAGCTGTCAGTTTCGAGGGCAAACAAAACCAGCTACACCTGCGCCCTCCGCCAAGCCGGTTTGTTTTGAGCTGTGTGATGTGTTTTGCTTTTTCAAGACAGGGTTTCTCCGTGTAGCCCTGGCTGTCCTAGAAGTCAGTCTCTAGACCAAGCTGGCCTCGAACTCAGAGACCTACCTGCCTCTGCCTCCTGAGCACTGGGATCGATGTGACATTTTAATCTTATGTTCTCTCTCTCTTTTCAAGGAATCTGATTAATATGCAAAAGCTTTTCCTGTGAGACCCAGCCAGGCACACAGCCACCTTCTGGCTGGCCCTGTGCGAGCCAGCTAGGGCCATTCAGCTTGGGGGGAGCCATAGCTCTGCTGTGCCACTGACCTTTAACCATTGGCCTTTAGCTATTGTGCTCATCTTTAAAACTCTCTTTTGTTTGGCCTCTCCCTTCCAACACTCTAACCCTAAGTAGGAGAGAGGGTTAGTGGGGAGAGGAGACACAGACCCCTTTACTTTTCCCGGCTATTTAGGGTCGATGGGTTCTTCTGGGGGCTGTACCAACAGCAAACCCAGAAAGGAGCCTCCTCCAAGCAGCTGCTCCATGAAGCGGCTCTCTCTGTATGTCTCCTCCAAGCCACCACACCATCTGTCTCTGGTCTCTCCAGATTGCCACCCCTTCTCTTTCTGGGCCCTCGTATTTATTTTTGTTTTAAAGATTTATTTATGTACTCTGTATACAGTGTTTTAGATACAGTGTTTAGGTATCCATGCGCGTCTGCACGCCAGAAGATCTCACTGTAGATGGTTGTGAGCCACCCCGTGGTTGCTGGGACTTGAACTCAGGACCTTTGGAAGAACAGCCGGTGCTCCTAACCTCTGAGCTGGGCTCAGACCACGCCCCTCAAGAGGTCATTATCAGCTGGAGACAAACTGTTGCCCAATTAAAATCCCACCCGTGGGATTAAAGCAAAAGCATATTCACGTAACATACCTGAGTTTTTAGAGAAACCAAACCCTCCGTCTCATTTACCTCGTCTGTTCCCATCTGCCCAGCTCTACCTCCCCCTCACATCAGCTGGCACTTCCGGAAGGGAACCTAACGGAAGTGCCGAGGGCCGGAGTCCTTAGGTGATCAGACTTAGCCGCAGGCACCATCACCCGCTGAGCCCTCTCGCCGGCCCTTACTGCCTTCATGGGTGGCTCTGTCACGGCCTCTCTTGGCCAGCGATGGCCGGGGCGGGGCTGGGTGACTCCCTGAGTCTGGCCTGCCGTGACAGGAGAGTCACCACCCCTCCCGGCGGGGTGCGAACACCCCCTGGCCTCCCCCAGCCCCAGGTCTGTGAGGCACCTGGCCGACACGTCCAGCCAAGGGGCGGTTTCTTTCTTTGGTCGCGTTTTGTGTCGCTCTGTGGTCTGAGCTGACCTGAAACATGAGCTGCTCCCGCCTTCGCCTCCCGAGGGCGTGGGCTGCAGGTGGGCAGCGCCTTGTGTGGGCATGCCTGTGCGGTTTGGTTGCGAGCACGCGTGTGTGCGCAGGGCCCAGGCCGGGACGTTGGTGCCCTGCCCTGTCACTGTCCCTCCTACTTCCCGGACACAGTCTCACTGGCCCCGGAGCAGGCAGGGCCACAAGCCCAACCATCCTCCCGTAACCCCCAGCGCACCGGGGGACTCTCAGGCGTGCACAGCCGTGCTATCTCCATGTGGCTGCTGGGGATTTGAACCCAGGGCCTCATGTTTGTACTAGTGCACTGACCCGCTGCGCCGTCTCCCGGCCCCGTCACTTGGTCATCCCTGGCTCCGACCTTCTCCAGGGGACGAACCACTCACTGCGGACAGAACCCCACCACTGCTGGTTTCCCAGTGTCTCCCCGGAAGGTTTGGGGGTTCGGGATCCGGGTGCTGCTCCCCTGCGGCGTGCACGTGGCCTCTGAGTCAGGGGTTCACGCTGCCCTCGCGTGCCCCGCCTCAGACGCAGGCGGGGACAGCCGGGACGCACCCAGCTTTCATGACTCCCGCACTCCCCTGGCTGTCAATCAGTAACCTTCGGGGAGACGCTCTGCGCGTGAACCTTCCTCCTCCACGGCTCGCTAACGACTTCCTAACTTCAGTTTCCTTCCAGCGGTCCGCTGGCCAGCTGCTGCAGGGAGGGGAAGCTCCTCCCGTGCACTCCCGCGCGCACACGCAGACGTTTGCGGAACTCTAAGGCGCCGAAGGTGGCCGACGTGTGTGGATGGGGATGCCGCTCGGCTTGCTTTGGCTTTTGTTCTGCAGTAATGGGGGTGGAAGCTGTGACAGCTCATGCTACCCCTGACCACGCCCCCAGCTCATCACAGATTCTAGGCGGGGCTCCACCTTGACCACGCCCCCAGCATGGCCATAATTTTGAGGTCTGTTGCTGTCCCGCATGTGTCTCCCGCGTCGGCCCCGGAACACTAGGGAAACTTTGCCTGTAGCTTTTCCAGTTACCTGCACCGTAATCTGTCTGCAATGAACACCCACACGCGTGTAATTTTTCACACCATCTCTGGCCATAAAGTCAGCGTCGGGGTCGGACAGCACAGGCGGCGGCATCAGGCAGCAGGTGTGCTGTCTTTTCTTTTTACGGCAGGAGCAATTCCCCTCCCCCCTTTTTTTCTAGCCACGGTTTCCCTGTGCAGCCCTGGCCGTCCTAGAACTCACTCTGTAGACCAAGATGGCCTTGAACTCACCAGAAATCCTTCTGCCTGGGCCTCTCGGGTGCTAGGATTCGGGGCGCGCGCCACGCCCCCACCTGGCTGCTCGGTTTCTCTTTGAGACCGGGCGTTTCTGCTTTCAGTCAATCCTCCTGCCTCGCCCTCCCGGGGCTGGGGTTGCCCCTGGCCCCACGTGTCGGTTTATGAATGAGACGGCCGTGCCCAGCGGGCACGCGTGGGGAATCCTTCCTTCCCTCCCCCTTCCCCAGCATCTTCGCTGCCGCCAGGGTGGAGATACAGTGGCAGTATTTCATTTCATCAGACAAGATGGTTGCGTCTGAGTGTGAGCACGTCTGTCTGAGTGTGTGAGGTGTGGGGGGGGGGTAGGGGCACGTGGAGGAGGGAGGACAGCTTTTGTGGGAGATGGTCTCTCTTTCCACTGTGCGGGTCCAGCGTCAGGCGTGGGTGGGCAGGCCTGGCAGCCCCTTCATCTGCTGAGCCCCAGAGGGCGCAGGCCCTGCTCAACCGGACCCTCGCCCAGGAAGCAGAGCAGGAGTGGGCCGGGCAGCTGGTGGGTCAGGTCTCCCCCTCCCCGAGAGGGGACCCGGCTGACCGGCCCCCTGGGGCAGCCCAGTGTCCCCCCAACACTCCGTCCCTCCGCTCTAGGCTTCCCTGCTGGGTGGGGACCCGGAGCTCCTCCCGCCCAGGACCCCTCCTGCTCGTTGGCAAGAGAACAAATGTCCGGTGGCCCTGGGAGTCCCCCGGGTTTAGGAGAGACGGGAGAGGGTGGGGTCAGCGGGGGACACCGCTGAGGCCCTGCCGCCCGGGGATGCTCCCCGCCCCAGAGTGGCAGGGGGGAGAGCAGGGGGTGAAGACACTGCCCCAAGCCTTCTGGGCGTTCGTGTGTGAATGGTGGGCGTGTGCCAGTGTGCGCCTGGTATGTGGTGTGTGCTTGTGTGTGCACGGTTCGTGTGTGTGTGTGTGTGTGTGTGTGTGTGTATGTGTGTGTGTGCATGGTGTGCACTTGTGTATGTATGCATGGTATAGGCATGATATGCACAGATGTGTACTTGTTTTGTGCACGTGTGTACGCATGTCACCGCCATGTCAGTGCTGTGCCAGGGTCCAGCCTGAGGGCAGGGTGAGGTCATACACACCCGAGGGCCTCAGCTGAAGCACGCTGCAGCAGCCAGCCTCCCCGAGAGGGGACCCGGCCTGGACCAGCGCTGATGGGCAGTGAGTTTGCAAAACAGCCACAAGAACCCCTGTTTGCTACCCATCACTGGGACATGCCCGGGCATGAGTGTGAATCCTGCAGGTGCCCAGCTTAGCTGGGCACACAGGGAGCCATCTAGAGCCTGCCAAGGGCGCCAGGCGCCAGAGGAGAAATTTGCATTCTTGGGATGTTTTTCCTTAACGGTCGCTGCCTCTCCCCAGCCGTTTCCCGACTTCCGCAGACAAGCCTCGGGCAGAGCAAGACGGTGGCCTGGGGCCAGCCTGGAGCTTTGTCACAGGTGGGGGTGCGCCCAGGATCCTCGAGGCCCCCCCAGCAGACAAAGCCTGCCCGGCCCTCCCAGCCTGTGAGCCAGCGTTTTCATGGGGTCCCCTCCCCCAGTGCAGGTGGACGGCGGGACTCCTGGCCTGGGGAGGCTGCTCGGCGCCCTGGGGGCCCTGGACAGGGCCCTGGACAGGGCGTGTGTAAGCTGGCCGCAAAGGCTGAGGCGGGAGCCGGGCATGCCGGGTGGATCTCTTGACCTCGCGCTGCAGCAGAAAACTGCAGGTCGCCTCAGGCAGCCAGGGCCAGGGTGGCACACGCCTGCCACACCAGCATTTTGGAGGACGCGGTAGACAAGTTCGAGGCCAGCCCCTGCCCCCCAGTGAGTCCCTGTTTCAAAATAAAAATTAAAAAGAGACTGGGAGCCGTTTGTGCGGCACACGCCCTTAATCCCAGCACTCTGGACACAGGGGCAGGCGGGTCTCGGAGTTCGAGGCCAGCCTGGTCTGCAGAGCGTGCTCCAGGGCA
Organism: Rhombomys opimus; assembly: GCA_010120015.1. NCBI lineage: Eukaryota > Metazoa > Chordata > Mammalia > Rodentia > Muridae > Rhombomys > Rhombomys opimus. Next base: position 1,545,699 of record REGO01000330.1, on the reverse strand, counting down.
GCCAGGGCTGCCCAAATGAGGCTCTCCCAAAAAGGGCGCGGGGGCGTGGTCAGGGCTGAATCCTGTAGGCAGGACAGCGGCCCGCACTGGTCACTGGTACCGAGGACTCCCGCTGACCCGTCCCGTGGGTGACCGTGGCGCTGGCCCTGCTGGCTGCTGGCCCTGCTGGCCGCGTCCGTGCTGCGCAGATGGGCGGGACTGGACGGGTCTGGGGCTGCGTCAGGAGGTGGCCCGGCTGACCGGCGCTGGCCAGCCCGCACGTCCCCAGAGCCGTGGGCCGCAGCAGCACGTAGGCGCGAGCCGCAGGCGCGGGTGGCTGCGAGCGGCCGAGCGTGCGCCCATCGGGGCCGGCTACCCCCCTCCGGGGCCGGCTACCCCCCTCCCGGGCGGCCTTTCTCCCAGAAGCCTCCGGGGCATCCCGGGGCCAGGCCAAAGGAAAGCACATCGGCCACCACTGCTCCCCTTCCCCAGCCTGGAGCTTCAGCAAGCCCGCGACATGCTCGCCAGGCCGCCAGGCCGCCAGGCCGCAGGGCACCCCACCCGGCCGAGGCCAAAGTGGGGTCTTCTCAGGGCTGGGGACGGAGGACGCAGCACAGATCACAGGGTGTCACACACATGGGGAGATGGCTGTGGAGGGAAGGGAGCCAGCTTAGGACCTCAGGCCCGCCCAGACCTGTGTCCCCCGGCCTCACGCGTGCTCACAGCCCCAGACCTGTGTCCCTCAGCTTGCACACGGCAGTGCGATTCGCCAGCCGGAAGGTGGAAGCGCCCTCCCACACTGCGGTATGCCCACACAGTGGCACATCACTCGGCCCTGAAAAGGGAACACGGATGACCCCTGAGGACACACACACACAGGGACATGAGCCGCACACTGTAGCTCACACCTGACACCCCGGCACTGAGGCTTCAGGGGCACGAGGATCATGAGTTCAAGGTCACGCTCAGCTGCACAGTGACTTCTAGAGCGGCCTGTCTGGAAGCACAAAGCGGATTTTCCTGAAGTAAGCATTGCAGTTCATGCCCTCTATTCCAGCACTCAGGGTGGGGGACACAGGGGGATTGCCGTGAGTCTGAGGCCAGCCTGGGGCGAGGGAGTGAGACCCCACTCTCTGTGTTCCTGTTCCCCCCACTCCCTGGCAACCCCAGCACAGTGGCCCTTGGGGAGACGGGACGGGGCGGGCCCCCGGGAACACAGGCACACAGCCGCCCCCATGCGGCAGGAGCCCGGGTTGGGTCTACATCTGGTAGATTCCGTGGACCGGTCCAGCCCTTTCCACACTGTGCCACGTGGCACAGGACCCCCGGAAGCAAAGAGCTGGCCTTCGGCTCATTCCGTTCAAGAACACAGCCTCCCCCAGACTCGCAGGCGATCCAGGACAGGGCTGGGGAGCCCCTAACTCTTCCTTGCCTTCCCTCCCCCACATGTCACCCTCTTGCCCACAGTGACCCTGCCCAGAACTTCATCTGTCCTTGACCTTTTTAACGACTGCATAATAGTCTGCCAAGCAGCCTAACCAAGACCCGAAAATTTTGTTTTTAAACTTCCTGGCCATTTCCGTAAAGCTTGAAGGTTTGGCCAGAGTGGGCTGGCCTGGGCTCCATGAAGCCCCTCCGACTCTCACGTCCCTAAAACGGCCTCCCCCTGAGAAGACACTGACAAAGCTCAGGGGTTACCCTCGCCCGAGCTGCCGGGGCCAAGGCTGGCTTCCCCCTGCCTCTCAGTGGCAGAGAAGGGAGAAGAGTGGGCTCTCTGTTTTCAGGTCCTTCAGGGAAGCGACAGGGTGACGTTTCAGAGTCGGGGCTCCTGGGACTGAGAGGGGGACAGGTGCAGATGCCTGGAAACCAAGGAGCCGGCCTCCCAGGGGCGCCTGGGCCTGGGGGCCTGAGCTGAGTCCTTCCTTTTACCAGCCCTGTGCCGGGAACCCCCAGTGTGGCCGCGCCTCGGGCATGCATGCGCACACACACTCGCAGGCACGTACACACCGTGACCCAGATTTTACCCAGGCGGCTTAGGGCCAAAGCACGAGCCCCTGACTTAGCCCTCGCTTAGGGACAGGGTGGGGGGCCGTTTGCCGTGTCCCACCCCCGCCCCGCTCTGTCTCCCACGAAGCAGAGGCAAATACTGGACTATTCTGGCACTCTCCGTCAGCTGTTTAGGAGGAACGAGGAGCCTGGCACAGGAGCGCCCGGCTGCATGGCCTCCGCAGTGAGGCCGAGTCTCAGAGCACGGACAGGCCCGGTGCCTTTAAGGGCTGCTGGAAGCTGCTGTGACCAGCTTGCCCGATGGCCTTCCTGTCCAGCGTCACCCCTTGTTATCTGCTCTCCCGTCAGTCGCTTCGGAAGCCTCACTTGTGTAACGCTTGCGGCAGGTAGCTTTCCCTTTCTCTTTCTTGCTCGCCTGCTTTTCCTCAGTGGGATACCACTATTATGAGCCCAGGCTGGGTTCAAACTCATGATTCTCCTCCTGCCTCAGCTTCCTGAGCACTGGAATGGCAGGAGCCACTGTACTGGACACTAATTTTGTTTTGTTTTGAGGCAGGGGTTTCTCTGTGTAGCCCTGGCTGTCCTGGACTCATTTTGTAGACCAGGCTGGCCTTGAACTCACAGAGATCCACCTGCCTCTGCCTCCTGCTGTCAAGCTGGACACTAATTCTTTTTTCCCCTCACCAGCAACCACAAAGAGTAGTTGCGTTGTGATTTTGTTACAATTGTAGTAACCCTGCCTCTCTTGGTGATGGTTTTGCTTTCTGGTCTGTTTCATTGTCGCCAAGATCTAAAGAGCCTGATTAGTGCATTAAACTGTGTCAGAGGTGAGGGTGAGCAGGAGAAAGCTTAGTGGCTGCAGGGTTCTGGGCTGAGCTTCCAAGAACCAGAGAGGGACTTGGGGTGTCCCCGGGGATTAAGGGGGCTACCGTAACACTGGGGATGACAACAGCATCAGCATCGTGGTGCGTGTTGGGAAAGGGACTGGGGACCTTGAGGGGCAGGTGATGGGTGGGCCTGTGCGCACGCGTGTGGCACGCACACACGTGTGCAGATTCACACGCTAGGAGACCTGAGAATGTCAAGCTTTGTCACTTTGAGGAGATTCGGTCACCTCGGGCCCTCTTGGGTGGCCGAGAGGCTCCATCTCTACCTCCCACAGCTCTGGGTTTACAGGCACGCACAGCCATGCCTGGGGACTCAGTCAGGTCTTCCTGCTTGCAGGGCTCGGGATCTTACCCACCGAACCATCTCCCAGGCCCTGGCCGTGTGCGCCTTCCATGTGGGTGACAGGGACACAGGCGTGTGCCCTTTCAAAATTGCAGCCGCGCTATCCATCAGCAGGCACAGCTCCTCCACGTCGTGGGGCGCACGCCTTTAATCCCAGTGCTCAGGGGGGGTCTCTGTGAACCCGAGGTCAGCCTGGTCCACAGAGAGTCCAGGTCAGCCAGGGCCACACCGAGAGACCATCTCAAAAGTCCAAGGAGAGCCTGAGGGTGGTGGTGCAGGGTCCCCGAGCTCAGGGGGCGAGCGCAGGGAGCCCGCAGTTCGGGGTCACCCTGCAGAAGATCTGAGGGTGTGGGATGAAAAACCACCTCTAAGCACTGAGGCATCACCTCCAAGATGGCTGACAAGTCCCGGAGCTTCAGCCCTGCATGCCTTGACTCTGTATGATCCTGGGGACCCCAGTGATGTCTGCAGACACGTGTGGCGGTCCCAAGTTGGGGAGCTCCAAGGCACGGGGTGGGCAGGGGCTGGGAACCTACTCGGTGCCCAGGGTGCCAGGCAGAGGAGGGTGCAGGCTGCCACCCTCCGCCAGCCTCCGCCTCCATCCCACCTGCTGGTTTGGGAGAACATGGACAGTTTGGGAAGGAAGAGGGGCTGGGGCGGCTGGCAGGGATCACCGGCCTCCAGGGCAGTAGCCTCCACCAGCCCCAGCCAGGCAGGAAGTCCAGCTGGGTGGGGCCTCACCGGGGACAGCCCACTGCAGAAGCAGCCTCGAGGGTGCGATTCGCCAGGAGTGAGTCCCCCCAGGGACCCCAGCTTGAATCAGTCCACGGGCAGCTGAGAGTTGAGGGGACGACAGCCCTGTCCCCCCTCCAGCTGGGCTCCACCCAGCAACCACCAGAGCGTGTGAGGCGGCCCTGTCAGCTCCACTACCCAGGAGACTGAGGCCGGAGGGTCCCCAGTTCTAGGCCTGCCCGGGCTGCACAGTGAATTCAAGGCCAGCCTAGGCCTGGGGAGACAGCTCAGACCCAGGGAGATACACACACAAAACAGAGCCTGGGGGGACAGTGAGCAAGACCCTGGTTCCGAAATAAAAGCTGAGAAGAGGGCTGGAGAGGCTCCCACCAGAGGCCCAGCCCTCGGGAGGCAGAGGCAGGCAGATTGCTGTGAGTTCAAAGCCAGCCTGGTCTATAGACTGAGTTCCAGGACAGCCAGGGCTACACAGAGAAACCCTGTCTTGAAAAACTGAAAACCAAACCAAAACCAAAACCAAAACCAACCAAATAAGCTGGAGCTGGGCCCCAGGGCTGGAGCCCCCACCTAGAACCCCCCAGGGAGGGGATGGCGCCGCCATCAGTGAGGAGCCTCTCTGTCCTTCTGGCTCTCAGTTCCATTCCCAAATCTGTGTGTGCATGTCCGTGCGTGTGTGTGTGTGTGTGTGTGTGTGTGTGCGCCCAATGCTTGCCAGAAGCTGGTCCATGGTCAGCCGCCCCCTACCGCAGTCATGTGCCCTGCTTCCCTCACGCTGGACCCCACCCTGCCCTGGCCCCCGATTGATCCCGGCCTCTGGGCCCCCCTCACCTCTCGGCTATCTGTCCCCGTCACAGGCCTGAGCCTAACTTCTGGTTCCCCACCCTCCTGGCATGCGCCTGACATCAAAGCGGCTGGCAGCTCTCCCCGGGGTTCCGTGCACACTCAGGCGCCCGGAATTTTGTTTTCCTGAAGCCGGTGCATGTGCCTCTGTGCCCTTTGACCTTGTGGAGGGGGCTCTAGCGACAGACGTAGAATAATACAAATGCGAGACTGGTGCCCCCACCCCCACCCCGCAGAAGAAAGCCATTCCTCTCTAATTGTCTTGTTCTCTCTGTTTATGATGGCATCTCGTGCAGCCCAGTCTGGAACTCCGGGCCCTGCTGCCTCAGCCTCCGGAGCCCTGGGTGACAGGCCTGTGTCACCCAGGCTGCTGACAGGGCCCGGCCTCTCTGAATTCCCGGGAGCTGGAGACAAGAATTAGGATCGTGGGAGCGATAATATTTTGGAGCCTGGCGGTGGCGGTGGCACAGGCCTGTGAGCCCAGCAGGCAGAGGCAGGCAGATCTGAGCTCCAGGCCAGCCTGGTGTACAGGGTGAGTTTCAGGACAGCCAGGGCTACACAGTCTGGGAAAACCAGAAAGCCGGGAAGCAAACAAACAAACCACAAAGAAAAGGGAAAAGGACCACCCAAGCCCCAGGTTGTTCCTTCCGTTCGGGGACAGGACGCTCAGCCTCCTTCCCCACCAGCAGTTACCCGAGGTGCAGTGCCTGCAGGGGCCAGAAGGGGGCGTCGGTCTCCTGGAGACATGTGGGTGCTGGGAGTGGACCTGCTCTTGCCGCAGGTCCTCGGCAAGAGCAGCCAGTACACTTCATGCGTCTCCAATCCCGGCCACTCTTAAAGCACTTTTCTATTGTGTGTATGTGAGTGGGGGTGGGGGTGGGGGGATGGGCGGGTTAGGGCCATATCTTCTGAGGCGGGGTCTCACTGAACCTGCAGCTCACTGAGGCAGGAGACTCAGGCCTGGGAGCTCCAGGGACCCTCCCGATTCTGCCCTGCCCCTCCTCACCTCACCCAGATGTTTTGCCGGTGCTGGGATTTGAACTCGTGACTGCTCACTTGCCACTTGCACAGCAAGCATCTTACTAACCGAGCGTCTCCACAGCCCCTTGTTTATCTCTCGAAGTCCTGGGGATGGAACCTGGGGCCTCGATCCCTCCAGGCAAGCCCTCATGGAGCCACAGCCCGCTGTGTCTGTGTCGGTTCCTCCCCTGAGGGACACTGAGTCCAGATCCGAGCCCTGGAGGGCAGTGTTTGGATTCCCATGTCCACCGGAGGCCAGCGCTTCAGCAAGGTGACCATTCCCTGGCTGGGCCTCCCCTCCCACACAGCAAAATCAAGACCATGCCCATGCCCTGATGGCGCCCCGTTGAGCCCCAGCTCTGCCCAGGGGCCCAGGGAGCCCCGTCCTGGCTCTAGGGACAGTATCAGCTGGAGGTAGCAGGCTTGTCAATGGGCTCCCCGGACCTGGGGCCCTCGTCCTGCCGCCGGGTGCCAGCTCTGGATGCTGGCTTCTAGAATGTGCTGGAGCTGGGTACCCCCAAAATACTACACCTGGCGTCGGAGGCCGGGGGGTGCCCGTCAGCTCATACAGCAGGCCACTCAAGCTGACCTGGGGGCCGTCCTGAGCCACCCAGGGCGCAGTGTCAGAGCGAGACAAGACAGACGGTTCGAGGCAGGGAGAGCAGGAGGGTCGGTGCCCATGGCCCGGACAAGGCAGGAAGAGGCCGCAAGCCACGGGAGCTGAGGCCTCCCGGTACCGGGGTGCCAGCCGCCGCCGTGGGGACTTAGCTTTCCAGCGGCTGCGCCGTGCTCCGGCCGGCCCCCAGCTCTGCCGAGCCACAGGCTTTACCTAGTTCTCGGAGCAGTTACAGTAGGAGTGTGTAAAAGCATTACGTAAGGGGCTGCGCACAGAGGGGAGACCGCTTCAGTGCGATGTTTACAGGTTTGTCAAGTTCCCAGGCCGGACCTCTCTTCTCTGCAACCTCCCTCCCTTCAGCCCAGGGGCTCCAGGCTCACGAGATGAGCGAGCGCTGCCCCGTGCCCTGGCTCTGATCCAGGGTGACAGCATTTCCTCAGGACCGGGAAGCTGAGGGTGGGTGACAGAGCCACGGGGCCCTGGGTCCTGGCCCAGCCGCCATGCACAAGCTTACGAACTCTCACATGATCACAGCCTCCCCCTGCACACACACACACACACACACACACACACACACAGCCTGAGGGGACCAAAGGCCACCACCCGCTGCCCCACCTAGGGCCACATGGATAAACAGTGGTCCTTTCTTTCTGCTTCCTGTCACTGAGGTGACAGCCCCATCCTCGTCTGTGTCACCCTCTGTCATCACAAGTCAGCTCATTTTGGGGCTCTGTGCCGGGAGCGGGGGCCTGCTGGCTGGTCTGTTTTTGCCTCTAGTGGACATTTCACTCACGGCTATTCTTCGGCTCTTTTCTAAATATAGCCACACAGGGACCCATTTAGCGCACGAACAAAGGGGCCGCGGCTGACAGAGTCACAAGATGCTGTTTTTCATCTGGGTCACTGGTTTCCCTCGGAAATGTGCCCCCCGTCCTGTCCTGAGGTCACGCACTGTCATCACGTGGCAACCCCACGCCCTGCCCCCGAGTGACCCCGAGAAGCCACAGGCTGGACGAATCCTCAGGGTGGGGGAAGCCTGGTGGCATGCCTACGGTGCAGAGGGTGTCAATCTGGATGCTGGAGGCTGGGGGATGCCGAGGGGGCCCCCATGCTAGCTGCTGGGGGACGCACCATTAGCGACCCCTCAGGGGCTTGCTCACGGCCAAGGCCAGCTTGTCACCTTCACCTCCACGGAGCCTAAGCCGAGGGCCCCTGGTGCTGGGAACACTGTCCTCACCCACACCGAACCAGGAGCGGAGTGTCCGCTGCGTCCCCGGTGCCCCCCGAGGGTCACGGTCACCCCTATGCGAGACCCTAGGTCAAATCTCACTAAATGAACCCAGGCCAGGAGCTAAAGGATCCCCGCAGACAATTGCACAACTAAATTGGAAAAATAAACTTGGGCCACACGGGTGGAGAGAGGAGACGTTCCGGCTGCCCAGAAAGCAGTTTGGCAATTTCCTGGGGAGAAAAAAAAAAGAAGAAGCCCGAATCCAAGCACAATCTATCCCATGACCCAGAAACTTGCAATCACCCCCAGTTCCCCCACCCCCCCCCGCACTCCTACCCTCATGCCCCATTCCTGGGATTCTGTGCAAATGCCCCGGGGACATGCAATCCTGTCCTGGCGTATACAGTTGGCGGGCAGTCATTACGGGGACCTTGTGTGTGGGGTCGGTGTGCAGCGAGCCCCGTGCACGCAGCGGGGCGCGGCGGTCGCGCGCCTCCGCGGCGCAGGTGCCGGGGCGGAAGCCGGGCTCTGCGCAGCCGCAGTCCGCCCGCCTGGTGTGTTTGGCTCCCGGCCCGGGCGTGTAAACACGGCTCGTCTCTGAACACCGTGTGCTGAGAGCCTGCCTCCCGCCGCCCCGCCTCGCGCGCTTCTTGTGTTTTGTGTTCGTTTTCCACTTATTTATTAACTTTTTTTTTTTTTTCTTTTTGGCAGGCGGCACGAGAAGCCGGGGAGGGAGGAGTCAGCCAGATTCCTGGCTGTTGGCAGGAAGGCGGGAGCGAGGCGCGGTGCCTGTCGGCCTGCGCTTAGGAGGCTGGGAAGGAAGCCTGGGTTCCAGGCCGGACGGGTGAACTAGAACGTAAAGGGGAAAAAAAAAAAAACACAGAGGGCTGGGGGCGTGGCCAGGCGGAGCCCCGCCCAGAATCCCAGGGAGCTGGTGGGCGTGGCCAGGGATAGGGCCCACCCCCTCTCCGCCCTTACAGGAGGCCTGGAAGCCCCCAGGCCCAGCGTGGGCCCGCTGGTGTCCTCAGCCTTCCCCAGGGACCCAGGTCCAGCGCTGGTGTCAGCCTTCCCCAGGGCTGATCTCTCTCTCTGCATTAGGCAGCCGGTTCCCAGTGCAGGCTTTTTAAACACAGGGTCTCCTGTAGCCCAGGCTGGCCTCACGCGCACTTTGAGCCACCATGTGGTTGCTGGGAATTGAACTCAGGACCTCTGGAAGAGCAGACAGCGTTCCTAAGCTCTGAGCCATCTCTTCAGCCCCTCAGGCTCACTCTGGTTGACCTTGGATGCTATCCTCCCGGCCTGGCTTCCGTGGCGCAGAGGATAGAGCCCCGCTCCCCCCTTCCCCTGCCCCCCCGCCCCGCCTCCTGCCATATCCACCGCATGGCATCGTGAGCGCGGGGGCGGGGAGGAGCGCCAGGAACCCCCAGGGCCACGGCAGCCTGAGGCCGCGGGAGTCCCCTCGGGAAGGTGCCAGCCCTGTCCCGGGATCCAGGCCCTGCAGCCAGGGAGGACCTCACGGGGTCCTCCCCCACCTGGAGGGACCCCCCCCCCCGCCGCCGCATTCCCCACATTCCTGTCCCCTGACGCGGCATTCCGAGCTGACCCGGGACTTTCTCGCTCGCTCGTGGAGAAGGCGGCGGGAGGGGAGGGGTGGGCGTGCGTTCCCAGCCCGCGGGAGTGGCAGTGTCCCAGCTATGAGAGCTATGCCCGGCATCCGCAGGTTCCCCGGGAGTTTGCGTCTGAATGTCACTGTTTCCGAAAGCGGATGGGGGGAAAGAAGATGAGGAGGAGCAGGGGAAGAGGAGGAGGGAGAAGGTTGTGATTTCTCAGACCTGCTGGCCTGGGAAGGTAGCCCAGCGGTTAGAGCGCCAGCCTGTCCTCCCGCAGGGGACCCAGGTTCCGTCCCCAGCACCCACAGGGCGGCTCTGGGGACCCGACGCCCCTTCCGGGAGGGGCAACACACCGAAAAGAAAACCTAAAAACCCTTGTCATCCCAACGCTCAGGAGGCCGAGGCAGCAGGATTGCCGGGGTTTGCAGCCAGGCTCTACTGCGTTGATTCTAAACGAAATCTAGCCAGGTGTGAAACATGTCTTTAATCTCCACAGAGGCAGGAGGATCTCAGTGAGTTCGAGGCCAGTCCAGCTCAAGCAAGTCCACAAAGCTTTGTGGGTTTTTTGTTTTGTTTTGTTTTGTTTGTTTTGTTTTGTTTTTGCAACTTTTCAATTTAATTCCAGTTTTGTTTTTCTTGTGAGCCTCGATATCACTGATGGTCCCAGGCTGGCCTCAAAGTTGTGCCAAACCCCCTGCCGCAGCCTGAGGATTTGGGATGACAGGCACCTCACAGGGTGGGTGGGGTTACTCGAGGCTCAGCACCGAGCACTGGCCTGGCATGCTGAAACCCTGGCTCCACCCAGCAGGTCAGGGGTTCAAGGTCATCCTCAGCTACGTAGGGAGTTCGAAGTCAGCCTGGGCTACATGAGACCCTGCCTGGAAAGGAGAGGAACAGGGGCCAGTGAGAGGGCTCAGTGGTGAAGTAGTTGCTGCTAAGCCCGACGACCCGAGTCCAGTCCTGCTCAGAGAACAGACTCCCTAAAGTGGTCTTTCGACCTCCACATGGGCACGTGTAAAAATGTGAACAATGCGAACAATTACGTGTGAAGGCTTTTTTACAAGGCTGCACAGCATTCAGGGAGGTGGTTGTCATGAGCTCTGCCGGCTCCAGAACTAGGTAGGCTGTCCTGTCTCCGCAAACGCACGCACAAATGAGACAGTGCCTACTTGGGAAGCTGAGGCAGGAGGATTGCTTCAACACAGAAATTTGAGACCAGCCAGGTCTCAGAAATTTTCACCACTCCAGACTATCCCTTCACCATCATTGTGATGGCCTTCGTCATTACCTGAGCCAGGGTCTCCTATAGCCCATGCTGGCCTCAGGCTCCCTAGGAAGACTCCTGATTCTCCCACCTTTGCTTCCCAAGCACTTGCATTGCTGTCCTTCAACACCATGCCCCATGCTGGAGATGGAGCCTGGGGCTTCAGCATGCTGGGTAAGCACCCTGCCCACTGAGTACAAGCACCCTGCCAGCTGAGTCATCCTTCCCATGCCCCTGGCTGGGAACTTTCCACCCCATTACTGCCCCCCCTTCCCCACAGCACATTCCAGCCCATGTTTTCCTTCTCTGTCCCCAAACAGGTGGCTTCAGCGCGTCACCTGACCATATTATGCAAGGTGACAATTACAGGTATTTTCCTCAAAGTCCACATGCCTCAGAAAGAGGTCACAGGCTCCTGTCAGGGCGCAGAAGGACAGGTGGGGACCCATTGCCCCATCTCAAAGCAACTGTTGTGTTCTTGAATCCAGGCTATGGGGAAGAGGGGACTCTAGAGTATTCCCCCCAGCCGTGTCTGCACAGACCTGCGACACCCTCACTACACCCCAGAACCTGGCCGTCCCGTGGACTCTGCCACAGAGTTATGTACGGGGCTTCAGGGGGAGACATTTGCATTGATTCATAAGCAGTCTGAAGTGACTTAATACCAGAGGCTCACAGAGCTTGTAGCCCAGGCTGGCCCTGAACTCCTCATCCTTCTGCCTCCACCTCCCGGTTCTGGGATGGCAGGCATGCCACACACCCGATAGATGCAGTACTGGGCCTGAGGTTTCGTTCACCTAGGCAAGCACTAGGTCAACCGAGCCACAAGCAAGCACCCTGCCCACTGGGGTCAGCCTGGCCCCCCCTCACTTCTCCCAGGGCCCTCTGGGGCCCGAGGATGGGGGTGACTTCTCACAGCCTCTGGACTGGACAGAGGCGAGGCCGTGGGCTGTCCACGGCTTCCCAACAGAAAGCTGAGAACCGGCCCGGTCACATTCAGGACTCACCGGCCGGCGTCTGCAGCCACCTCTGTTCTCGGCTCTGCTGCCTTTGACTTCTGACCCAGATCTGGACAGCACGGCCTTCTCCATGGCTGCAGCTGCTCTGGCCCCTTTCCCCTGGGTCAGGGACCTGGAGATTCCCATGAGGTGTCCAGAGAGGGGCGCGGAGCCTTCCGAGGCTGCCTGTGAGCAGCCGCCCCCATCTCCCCTCACTGTGCTGTGTTCTTCCTATGCAGGGCGGGACTGTGGATATTTTTATTATTTCTGTGGAGGCATGAGACTCATGTGTCTGAGGCTGGCCTTGAACTTCTCATCCTTTGCTAGGTGTGTTCTTGTATTCTACAGGCACCTCACCCACTGGGCTACAAGCACTGTACCAGTGGAGTCTCTGGTGATGAGACAGCCTGGCTGGAGGCTCCAGCCCTGAGCCTCGGAGCTGTAAAATCACCAGAGTTCACTGTGTGTCCTTTTCACCTGCAGAGCTGTGGGGTCACAGAGTTCCTGAGGAGGGAGTTCTCCCAACCCAGACTTTGTCCCTTCGACCAGTGTCAACACTGTCCCAACAGCGGGCGGGGTGAGCCGGGCCAGGACGCCCTGAACTCTCAGGGACCCCCTGTACCCACTGCCCTGTGGGTCCCACTATGCTCGCCAGCCCGGGCGGATGGAGGGAGGGAGGGAGGAGCATCGCTTTGGCTGTTGTCCAGGGTGGGGCCGTGTCACCCGGGTCTGGAACTGTCAGAGGAAAACATTCCATCGGGAGCCTGCCTGTCATCCCTTGGCGCTGCGGAGCAGAGGCAGGAGGGTCAGGTCATCCTTGGCTACACGGGGCCACCTTGGGGACAGCCCAGGTGACATGAGACTGTCTCAGAAACAAAGAAACACGACAGGCTCTAGAGAGACGGTGTGTGAGTGTGCACGCACCAGGGTATATGCACAGAGCTCAGGTAACTCCAGGAACTCTGTCCTCGCCATCCGCCTGGGTCCCAGGACTTGAACTCGGCCACTGAGGCTCAGCAGCCTGGGGTCCCTGGGGTCATCTCTGGCCCTCGATTTCTGCCTTCGATGGACTATTACTCAGTCATGAGAAAGGACAATGTGCACGCGTGGGTGGATGGAGGAGGCCAGGCCACGGACGTTGGGAGAGTCCAGTCCTGGGACTTTTGACCTACAACAGAAATGAAGAGTGGCTCCAAGGTTCATCAGGTCAGCTGCCGTGATGCAGGGGCGGCAGGAATGGCCTGTGTCCTGGTGGTTGGTGACAAGGCCATGGACTTCTGAAACTTCTGTCCCCTGTGACCCCGAAAGGGTCTCGCCATTAATGGAAACCCATTATTAAAGGGAGTCCAAGAAGGGTGGCTCTCGCTGGACAGGGGCCGCACCCCTTTCATCCCAGCCCTCGGGAGGCAGAGGCAGGCGGGTCTCTGAGTTTGAGGCTAGCCTGGTCTGCAGGGTGAGTTCCAGGACAGGCAGGACTATAAAGAGACTGTCACTGTGCCTCCCTTGCTCCTCAGTTCTTCTCATTGGCTTTTGGTAGTGGTTGGTTTTGGTTGTTTTCTTTTTGTGTTTGTTTTTAAGACATGGTCTCAGATTGTTAAGGCTGGCCTCGAACTCATAATCTGGTCGGGGTAACCTTGAACTCCTGATCATCTCTACCTCCACTAGAGTGGAGACATGAAGCAACGCCCTGCTTGGGTGACTGTCACGCCAGTCTCTCTGTTTCACCCCATCTTCCTGTGGCCACCGTCCCTCCCTCATCTATCTATCTGTCTATCTACCTACCTATCTATCTATCTATCTATCTATCTATCTATCTATCTATCTATCTGTCTATCTAGGGGTTTTGAGATAGGGTCTCACTGTGTAGCCATGGCTAGCCTAGAACTTGCTGTGTAGACCAGGCTGGCCTCTGCCTCTCAGCGTTGTCAGGATGAGTTGGGTGAGGCCATGGACACTTCTCAGCCCTCCAGAACCCAGCCTCACCTGCCTGATGTCTGCCCCACTAGAGCCCCAAAGATGTTCACCCAGGGAACCCCAGCTTCTGGGGCTTCTCCCTTCCCTCTCAGCATGTGGGGTTCCATGTGGGCCTCGGCATGGCCAGCGACCATGGGCGCAGGATTTCTTGGGGTCTGTAGAATGACAGAAAAGGGAGTGGCGTGGCTGCCCAAGCCCCAGGTAACACTGGGGGCTCCCTGGCATAGAATGGGCAGAGGCAGCATGCCCAGCACCCGGCTGGGGGTCCCACATCATTCCTGGTTTCTGCTGACCTCAGGGCTCCCCTGAGCCTGGGTCTCCAGCACTGTGGGGCAGCCTTGTATCTCTGCCTAAACCAGCCCTGGCTTTCCAGCTCCCCAAATCACCCCACGTGACACCCCACTTCTCCGCTGCTGCCCGGAGACTGTGGCCCTGGCCGGGAGCTCTGCAGGTCCCGCTCTGGCTGCAGGTCTGCCCCACAGGCTGCCACGTGCAGAGCCTTGTGGCCCCTGACTCAGCGTGGGCTCGGCGGCTGTTGACTGGCTTGCTACCTGTGGGGGGCCGTGGCTGAGCCATGAGTCAGGGCGCGGGCTGGTGACACAGACCTCGGCCCGGACAGCGCGAGACAGCCTGCCGAGCCGCAGCTCAGGGTCAGCAGACACCGTGAGAACAACAAAGCTGTGTACCAGAAAACCGTGGAAGACAAAACACAAGTCCGGACGTGCGCTGTGGACCAACACAGCCATGTTCCTACTGGTGACTTCCCGAGATGTGTGTACACGTGAGCGAGCAGGACCCGCCTAGAATCCCTAGTGAGGGCTGGGGGCGTGGTCAGGGTGGAGCCCCGCCTAGAATCCCCCAGTGAGGGGCTGGGGGCGTGGTCAGGGTGGAGCCCCGCCTAGAATCCCCCAGTGAGGGCCGGGGGCGTGGTCAGGGTGGAGCCCCGCCTAGAACCCCCAGTGAGGGCTGGGGCCGTGGGTCCTGAGTTGAGCCCAGGCATAGCACGCACACAGCCTCACACACGTGCATAAGCATAGGCAGATATTTTTAAACAATAAAATGTCCATGCTGTGCACCTATCTCTAGAGATCCTCAGGCGTGTGCCTGAGGATACACTCTGACTCGCTCACATTTCTATCTCTTCACACACACCTGCACTCAGACACCTGCTTACACGGATGCAGCAGGCTCACGTGAGCACACACGGACACACACATACACACATACAAGCACGGGTTCTGAGCAGGGCTAGCCCCTGCCCTCCAGCTTCTCAGGAAAAGGGCTGAGGCCTGGCCCTTGTTCTCTCTACCCAACTATGTTTAGCTCAAGAGGAATCTTGGGCTGGAGCCCATGTGGTCTCCGTGTCCTGCCTGGAAGCCCTGATGGGCGAGTTCTCTGCAGCCCACACCAAGGCTCAGGCTTCTCTGTCCCCAGGAGCTGAATGTCTGCTCACACCCCAGGGAGTCAGGCAGGGCCGAAAGGTCGTGGATGAGACTTAAGCCTGCCATCCCAGACCTTGAGACTGTTCTGGCCAGCCTGGGCTACGCAGGGAGACTCTTGTGCAGTCAGCTCATGCTGAGCTGCGATGAGAGGCCATGAGGTGGTTCCACTGGGCGTTACTCAAGGTGACATTTGACAACCTGCAGGCAAGCTGGCAGGAGGCCTCAGCCGGGAAAGCGATTGCTGCTAAGGCCGAGGACCCAGGTGAAAGGAGGCTGCACATTTCCACATGCTGTCCTCTGACCTCTGCATGGATGCCATGACACATGCAAATCCACACATATGCGTGCGCACGGGCGTGTGCACACACACGCACACACAAACACACACATGAACCTGTGGGTGCAAACAGACGAGCATACGCGGATATTTTTAAAACAATAAAATATTAGGGCCACTGAGATGGCTGGCAAAGACGCTTGCTGCCAAGCTGGAAAAAACTCGGTTCGAACCCTGGGAGAGAACCGACTCCTGCAGGCCGTCCTGTGACTTGCACACAGCCTCACCCACACACAAAACAGAAATAAACAAAGGAAAAGAGGGGCCAGGGTGGGGCTCAGCAGGAGAGTCTGGAACTGTGCAGGCCCTGGCGTCTGTCCCCAGAGCCCTCTGCTGCTGGGGCTGTCCAAAGAGACCCTCTTGCAAGAACCAAAAGCGGAGCCTTCGTGCCGGCCCGGCCCACCCCCGGTGGCCATGTCCAGTCCCAGGCCACCGGCTCTGCTGCCATCCGGGCACGGCAGGCCTCTGCTTGCTTGATTCTCTAGCTCGGGACAGACAGACAGGCTTCAGCTGTATTATCATCAGGCCGTGACAGTCACAATGCTCTAGACCTGTTTGATGACTGACTTCATGACCGTAGGGAAGGCTGAGGGAGGGTCTCGGGGCGGGCCGGGATGACCGCAGAGCCGGGTTGCGTCCCCATCATCTTCGTGGGACCCTGAGTCGGCGTGACCTCGGGCCCTTACCACCCCACCCGCAGGGACGGGCAGAGGCAGGAGCTGGGGGCCTGTCCCTGCTCTGAGCAGCTGGGCTGACTGGGCAGTCCTCCGAGGGTCAGGGTTCGAGGGGTCTGTGCATCAGGTTCATGGCCCTCTGTGTCCTCCAGCTCTCTAGACGCGGGGCCCACGCTCATGGCTGATGATGTCAGGTACTAACAACGTCGCCCAGGCCCGGAAGCTGGTGGAGCAGCTGCGTATCGAAGCAGGGATAGAACGCATCAAGGTGAGCTGGGCAGGGGTGGGGAAGGAGAGACAGCCACAGCCCTGTGTGTGGGGCCGAGAAACTCAGGTGGCCGTTGGGGCCGGAGAGCGTGTCCAGCATGCCTTTCGCCTTTGCCTGCGGCTTTTTCCTGTCACCCTCTTCCGCACAGTGCTCTCTGTCCTTGGTTACCACAGACAGGAGCAGGGGTGACACAGAGGAAGGGAGCAGATGGCTGTCTAGCTGCTTGCACCGCTGGGCGTGGTGTTCATTTCTTGCAACAAAACTGATTTGTGTACTAAATAAAGAAAAGGCGGGCTGGGGGCGTGGTCAGGGTGGAGCCCCGCCTAGAATCCTCCAGTGAGGGCTGGGGGCGTGGTCAGGGACAGAACACTTTCCTAGCCTGCGGCTGGCCCTAAGTTCCATCGCTTGCACCACCAAATACAAATGTTTAACTGAGCAACACGGCCCCAGGACCACTATTCCCCTGCCTCGGCGCATATTCATCCAGACCTTCCTTCACTGGGAAGAGAGCCTTGTGAGATGTGGTCGAAGGTGCCCCAGACCCCCCAGCGCTCAGGCCAGGCCGAGCAGAGGACACCTCACAGGAGGAGGTCTGTGGGCCCAACCACGAGCTGGACAGAGCTGCTCAGGCAGAGCATCCCCGAGGTGGCGCGGGCCCTGCCTGGCTGAAGCGGTTCCATGTGAGCTGGTGAGAGGGAGGGGTGCTCTGTGGTCCCCCTCACCCTGTCTGGGGTCGGGGCCAGCCTGCTGGTGACACGGGGATGGTCCTGTGCCTGGGCATCTCGCGGGCGCTCTGGGCTTCTGCGTCCCCTCCCAAGTCACCGTGAGAACCCTAGAGACCTGGGCGGACCCCGGGGAAGGGCCCGGGCGCCCTGTGCCACGCCGGCTTGCCGAGGCCTCGCAGCCTGTTCTGTCCATCGCGGAGGGCACATTTCCAAGCAAATCTACACCCAGTGTTCAAAGGCCCGCGGTTTTCCCTGCGCAGAGGCGTATCAGGCGTCAAGGCCAGCCTCAGCTACACAGGAATTTGAGGCCATCCTGACTACATGAGACCCTGACTCGGAAAAACAAGACAGCGGCAGGGCAGGGGGCATCTTATCTTTGTCTGGTTTCGTGGTCCAGACAGGAATTCTCCGCGTTCAATGGCTGTCCTGTATCCGCTCTGCAGACCAGGCTGGCCTTGAACTCGGATACCACCTACCTCTGCCTCCCAAGCGCCGGGCTTAAAGGCCCGTGCCACCTCCGCCCAGCTAGTGGCCATGATCTTAAGCTGCAGCCGCAGCACGTGGCCTCACGCCCGACACAGCCCAGCAGCCCTAACGGACCAGGTCCGGTGAGGCGCAGGGCTTTCCCCACCGGCTCCCACGGGTGGGGCAGAGATCCGGCCTCAGCTTGCTTAGTTGCCAGGAACTTCCGGCGAGGGATGCCGAGAGGCCCCATTCCTCCTTCGGCTTCTTTCGAATCTCCTGGGACAGGTCTCACTGGAAACGAAAGGCCCTCAGAATCCCTGCGTGTCGTAGCCTGTGTCAGAGCCGTGTCCCTTTTTCGTGGGTGTGTACTATTCCACGGCGTGTGTTCCCCCCCCCTCACCGTGCGTGTGGCTTCACCCGGCCTGTCCCTGCGGCTGCTGGGGACCTCTGAGCCATCTGACGTTCCCTCTCTCCCCCCCCCCCCTTGTGCCACACAGGTCTCTAAAGCCTCGTCAGAGCTGATGAGCTACTGTGAGCAGCATGCCCGGAACGACCCCTTGCTGGTCGGTGTGCCAGCCTCTGAGAACCCGTTCAAAGACAAAAAGCCTTGCATCATCCTCTAGTCCTCTCTCTCTCTGTGTCCCCTCCCAAGGCATTTTCCAATTTCTACTGTGAGAAAAGTATTTGTGTCCCTCCCGCTTTGAACTCTGAAGGAACAGAAGCCGACCTGAATGCCCGGATCTTCACGGCTGCCATGGAGTGTGTGACTCGGCCGGCGGCTCGGGCTGCCTGGCCTAGCAAGGGTGCCGGCCTCCTCCCCCTGCCCCCTCCCGCCAGGCATCGCTGGGGACCTGAGCTGGGTGACCGTCCTTAAGGCTCCCATAGTCAGCGCTGGGGGAGGGCCCACAGGCCAAGTGCTCGCCTGGCGGCCATGAGGACCCCAGGGGTCCTTCATCCCACGTTTAAAAAATATCCAGGGCCGGGCCACGCATCTGTGCCCCAGCACTCGGGAGGCTGAGACGGGAGGATCCCCGTGGGCCTGGGGACAGCCATCTTGGCTGTCAGTGAGCTGGGGGCCAGTGAGGGACCCTGCCTCCACCACAAGGCCGAGTTAGACAGGGGAGGGCACGCGCTGACCTCCAGCTCCGCCTCGGACACACACAATGCGCTGTGCTGCCCAGCGCCCCCTCCCCCCAGTGTGGCCCTGTCATGTGCACAGCGATCTCCTTCTCCGGAGACCTGGTCCATTCCAGAAACGGACCTCCAGGTCTCCACGCACACAGAGCGCTTGCTGGTGCGGCCGAGGGTGTGATGTCCCCCAAGCCTGAGGCCCGTGTGGGCGCCGGCAGCTCCCCACTCTCTCCCAGTTTCCCAGTTACCCAGGTGATTGCGAGGGCAGAGGTGCAGCTTTGGTTGTCTTGGGGCTGTTGAGAAGGCGTGATGGCGTTCTGCAGCCACGTGGGTCTCCAGATCCCTCCTCCTCCTGCCTAGATCAAACTCTTTCCAACTCAACCCAAGACCCTCAGGCTGAGGGCTGTGGAGCGGTGGTGCCCTGCGCCCTCAGAGAGGGGTGGGGAGGATGTTAAGCAGAGGCTCCGCCCCTGCGCACGCCCAGCCCCTCACTGAGAGCTCTAGGCAGAAGCTCCACCCCTGGCCACGCCCCAGGCGTCTAGGTAGGCCCCAACCCTGAGCCAGGCCTGTACCCGGTTGGTCTAAGAGTCTAGGCTGGGCCGGAACTGGAGCTCTTCCTGCCTCCGCCCGGGCTTGCGCACCTGGCCGAGGGACCCGCCCCCACAGGTGACAGCCACAGCGGCAGGTGTCAGGACACGGAGGCTTGGCTGTGCCAATGCGCCCTGCAGCCTGACCTCAGAGGCACCCCACGCAGCAGGGCGACCTCGGGTTCCAGAGTCCCCGTGACCTCTCCCTCCTGCCGCTCCGGTTACGCCCTGTGGCCCTGATGGGAAGCAGCTTCCAGAAGCCTGTGCCAGGCTGGTCCACGGACAGTTGCCCAAGTAGCCCACGGGGAGGGTGAATGGGGCCCACACACCCCAGCTCATCTCCCAGCCCTTCAGGCACAACCTACCTCCTAGGCAAGGTGGCAGGCCCCAGACTCCATTTCCACGGGGCCAGGGAAAGAGGTCTGGGGCGTGAGTTCGGGTAGAGATTGCAGGTGCTAAGAGGGGCCCCCATTCCCCCCTCCGCGGGCTGGCTCCCAGAGGGTG
Organism: Rhombomys opimus; assembly: GCA_010120015.1. Taxonomy (NCBI): domain Eukaryota; kingdom Metazoa; phylum Chordata; class Mammalia; order Rodentia; family Muridae; genus Rhombomys; species Rhombomys opimus. The sequence continues at coordinate 1,526,047 of REGO01000330.1, read as the reverse complement.
CAGGGTGAGGGCCAGGCCCCTCTGTGCATCGGCTCCCCGTTGCTAGCCAGGAAGAGCCAGGCCTTTGGGGAGCCTGCTTCCCCAAACGTGTGCGGGTGGAGCAGAAAACCAGTGTCTCCCTAAGACGACAGCCACCTTGCATTAGGCTGGGAATGGGGTCCCGGGGTGTATGTCCCAGCCAGACTGGCAGGGGACAGCAAGGAGAGAAAAAGCAGGTTCTGCGGACTGGGGCTGCGGCCCAGTGGGCAGAGCACCCACTCGGCATGCAAAAACCCCAGGGCTCCACCCCCCCCCCCCAGCTTTAGGAAACCAGGCACAGGCACGCTGGGGAGGCGGAAGCAGGGGGATCAGGGCATCAGGGTCATCCTCAGCTACATAATGGGTTCAAGGCCAGCCTGGGCTACACGAGACAATGTCTCAAAAATCAGAGAATTCAGTGCACTCTCCCACAGCCCCCGCCACGACACTCCCCTCGGGGGAGGTGGCCAGCCTGGCAGTCCTGTTTGCTCTCAGCTTTTCCTTCCCCCACTCCGGGAACAAACCTCAAGTCAGCGCCCGTGCCCAGGCCACTAGTGCCCTCTCCCCAAGTGACTCACACCAAGGACAGAGCGACCTCGTGTTCCCAGGAAAGGTGGGACATCCGTGGCCCGTGTATTGAGCCCCAATAATCCCTGTGACCCCTCTGACCACCGGTGCCCTGCCTCAGCTTGGGGACACTGCAAGCGGAACAAGGCATAGGCAGGAGGATCTCTGTGGTGGAGGCCAGCCTGGGCTACAGAGTGAGTCCAGGACAGCCAAGGATATAGAGACACTGTCTGAAAGAAGAAAGAGAGAGAGAGGAGTCAGACCTACTCCAGCATGAGCAACCAGCAGGGACTTCCAGCCTAAGGAGGATGGGAGGCTGCATCCTACTGGAAGCCATACACAGACATGACCTGACCCAGCCTTCCTGTTCCCTCACCCCGCTCCAGGGCTGGCTCCTCCTCCTTCCCTGTGCTTTGTGACACCGGTCGCTTTTAACTTCTGATTTTAAGCCCCCCCCCCCCCTCACAGTGTTTGTGTTGTGTGGAATGAGGTCACGGTTGGGTGAATCCTCCATAATAAAAGGCTCACGTTTCCTTTGCCTGGACTCCAAACTCTTTTCCTCTCTCTGGCCAGGACCCCTCAGGGATTGCAAGGGACAGTGGCCAGCCAGCCACACCCCCTTCCTTCCGGGGTTCCAGGAGGCTGCAATGGGCCGGGCTCTGTCCCCGCCGCCTAGGATGAGGGAGCAGCCAGGCTCGGGCCTGTCGGACTCTGCGCAGGGCTGAAGGACAGGTGTGGCCACAGGTGTTGGCTGCAGATGGCCTCCAGGGCTTCGTTGGTGCTGGGTGAGCCCTCCACCCACCGAGCTCCACCCTAGCCTTTCTGTTTTGTTTTGAGACAGGCACACTTCCTGCCTGCCTGGAGTGGCCCAGTAAGGGGCTCAGAGCAGGGCTTGGCGATCCCAGGTACAAAGGCCCTGGGTTGGAACCCAGCACCTACAAAATAAAAGACCCTTTAATTCCCCAACAGCTGTGGGATCAGAGCTTCAGTACGGGCATCCCTCGGCTGTAGTCCAGGCCTGCGCTGCACTTCCAGGGAGCACGTAGCAGCCCGCATACCCTGGCCTGCACGCAGCTCCATGACCCTCCTTCAGAGCTAGCATTGCAGTGTCTGCAGTCTAGCTGCCTTCCACCCCCCTGACTCCTTCTCAAGACCTGACTGATGACAGGGCGCCCTGAAAGGTCCAGGATGGGTCCCTCAGCTTGACCCCCCTGCAAAATTTCTCACCTGCACATACAATATCTCATACTACAGTGAAGGGCGTGTCGCAGATCTGGGGTGCAGATGAGGTGGTCTTTGGGGCTGCTGGCAGCCACCCACAGCCCGGCTCCCTCGGAGGTTGGCATTTCTCTGCCGTTGTTCACCTTCAGCCGTCTGACCGGCGGCGGTGCAGGGGTGAACCCGGGACAGCGAGGCGGGGAGCGAGCGCAGGCTGGAAAAGGGTGTGCTGTTGGCTCGGCCACCGCTTACTGTGGCCTGTGGTTGCCTGTGGGAGACCGCCCGCTCACCTGGGTAGCAATCTGGGGTTGGGACTGAGCCTTTGGCTCCAGGTTGGACGCGGCTCCCTCTCTGCTCTCTGTGTAAGTGGCGAGGCTGCCCTGGACAGGCTGTCACACTGGGTGACATCAGCCAAGACCTCCTGTCCCTCCCACCCGGCCAGCGAAGTGGCAGGAAGTTTTAAAGGGGGGCGGCCACGGGGTCTCCTGCCGGGAAGGCTCAGGAGCAAACAGGGCAGGGTTCCGGAAGCGTCTGATGCTCCTGAGGCCCTGACCGCTGCACCCCCCACCCCCCAGCCAAGCAAACGCGCAGGCGAGTCACAGGCCCCACCCCCGCGGGCTCTGCTGTCCTGCAGAACCCGCCCACCAGCTCCTCAGAGACCCTAAAGATCCCAAAGGACTCTGCCTAAGCTTTCCCATGACGGAAGGGGACCACAGCCACACGGGGGAAGGAGACACAGAGGTCAAGGCTAGCCTGGGCTACAGAAGGGGACCCGGTGCTGGAGAGGCGGCTCAGCGGTTAGAGCACCGGCTGCCCCCCTCAGAGGATCCAGCTTCGATTCCCACCACCCCCAACGGAGGCTCACAACCTCCCGTGACTCCAGCTCCAGGGTATGACGCCCCCTTCTGGCCTCTGTGGGCACTGCACCAACACGTACTACAAATAGCTAAAGCAAGGTAAATATTTCTGTTGTTTTGTTTTATTTAAGACATGATTTCTCTGTCCTGGACTCGTTTTATAGACGAGGCTGGCCTCAGACTCAGACTGCCTGCCTCTGCCTCCCCGAGTGCTGGAATTAAAGGTATGCGCCACCATGCCTGGCTAATTATTATTTTTTCATTAATTAATTAATTAACGTTACAGGCTAGTCATATCCCCATCCCTCCTCACCTCTCAGGCCAACCCTCTTCCCTCTCACCTTTTTTTTTTTTTTTTTTTTTTTTTTTTTTAAGGAAAGTAATGTAGAGGCAGGCGGATCTCTGTGAACTTAAGTCCAGCCTGGTCTACAGAGTGAGTTCCAGGATAGCCAAGGCTACACAGAGAAACCTTGTCAAAAAGAATAGAAAAAAAAAAAAAAAAGAAAAGAAAAAAAGTGTTCGGGGCTGTAGAGACTGTAGAGACGGCTCAGTGGTTAAGAGCAGTGGCTGCTCTTGCAGAGGACGCAAGTTCAGTGCGTAACACCCACGTGGCAGCTCACAGCTGTCTGCGACTCCAGTTCCAGCGCTGCTGACACTCTCACACAGACAGACAGGCAAACACAATCAACGTAAAATAGAAATAAAAAAGAAAGAAAGGGATGTCCTGGGTGGCTCTGGTCCTCCAGACAAAGCTGGAGGCATCGCGGGCCACAGGTGGGCAGAGGAGGAAAGGCAACTCAGTCCTCAAGGAATGGGGCGCTGCCTCAGTGTGACCCCCGGACACTCGGTGCTGCTGAAACAAGCTTTGCTCAGAGAGAACAGCAGAGTCTACTGACCGCTGGCCACTCTCCGTGGTTCTAGGTGAGGGCTGTGATCGGGACGACAACCCAAACACGTCCACATCTGAAGGGAGGTGCCGGTCGGCTGGTGGACGGCCACAGCAGCTGCAGGAGGGGCCTGAGCGTTCTAGATCCTCCAGGGCCCGGAGGTCTTTACAGTTTCAAGGCTTTCCCTGGGGACATGTAAGCAAATTTCTATTTGTCAGGTGTGGGGGCTCAAGCATGTCACCTCGGCACTCAGGAAGAGGAGGCAGGAGCATTGCTGTAAGTTTAAAGGCCTCAGAAAAAAACAAAAACAAAACGGGGCAGAGGCAGCAAGAGAGATGGCTGCCCAGGGCCCACACGTAACTCCGGCCCCAGGGGATTTGATGCCCCTCTGGCCTCCAAAAGCACCTGCTGGCACACGCACAGACACACGGACAAATGTCATCAAATCAAGAACAATTAAACAAGCAAATGAGGCCAGGGAGATGGCTAAGGGCGCAAAGACGCTCGCTGCCAAGACTGACAATCTGGGTTTGATCCCTGGGAGCCACATGGAGGGAGGAGGGCACTGACCCTCCTCTGTCCCCTGTACCCAAAGCTGGCATGTGCACCACATAAATAAATGTAGCTTTAAATTATTATTATTATTACTTTGGGTTTTTTTTTTAATTAAAAGAAACAAAGCCAGGTGTGGTGGTGCTCACCTGTACTCCCAGCACTCGGGAGGCAGAGGCAGGAGGATTGCTGTGCGTTCAAGGCCAGCCTGGTCTACAAAGCAAGTACAGGACGGCCAGAGCCACACAGAGAAACCCTGTCTTGAAAAAAAAAAAAATGAAGCCTGAAGAAGACACTCATTGTCACCCTCTGGCTTCCACACACAAACACACATGGCGAGACAGGCCGTGAGCCATGCTGGGTGCCAGCTTCCTGCCTCTGCAGCTCCAGCACGGTCTCTGCCACATGTGTGGACACGCGGGGGGGGCGGGGTATGCTGGCCTCCACACCTGGACTAGACAATAATCATAAGCTGTCCCCAAATCAAACAAGACCCGTCAGTCATCAGGTCGCCTCTGGAAAGGTTGGGAAGAGCCAGAGTTGACAACTCCGGGGCCAGCCTTCTGTCCTCCGGTCCTGGCCGTGTGTGCTCCATCTCTGGGAGAGCAGACAGAATCCTGAGACGTTCGGGAGATTACAGGCTCGTGTGGCCTGCAAGACGTTCACGAAGCTTGGGCTCAGGGCTTCTCTCCACAGCAGCTCAGCTCCGGTGAGTCCTCCCCTACGCCCTGCAGGCTGTCAGGTGAGCCGGCTCCCAGGTCACCCCTGCTCTTGTGAGTCTGTTGGGCAGGCTGACCCACGTAGACTAGCATGGCCTTGAACTCCCAGAGATCCGCCTGCTTCCTTCTCCCAAGAGCCGGGATTGAAATCATGGCCACCAATGAACATCTTTTCACAAATAAATAAACGCTGTAAGATTACTTTTAAGGAAGCAAGCTTTCTAGGAACGGTCGATACCAAATCCACAGGACTCCGACAAAGACACAGCCCAGAATCGCCTGGGTGAGGCCCGCCTGCGAGCGAGCCTGTCTCTTGATTACAGTAGCTGATAGGGGAAGGCCAGGCCCACCGCAGGAGGCACCGTTTCCTACGCAGGTTGGCCCTGAACTGTTTAAGAAAGAAGCCGAGCGGAGGACTTGCTGGTGAGCTTGTCCTCTGCCTTGATGCTTGCTTCAACTTCCTGTTGCCTTGACAACCCTGAAGTGACAGACTGGAACCCAGAACCAAATACACCCTTTTTCTGTGTGTTGCTTTTTCTCAGGGTCTTTTATCACTGCAGCAGAAACGGAATTAACACAGTGGTCAAGGGTACAGGCTGATGATGAAGATCCAAAGACATGTGAAAAAACCTCCCCTGTGAAGGGCAGAGTCATTCGGGAAGGGGTGTGTGTGTGTGTGCCCGTGTGTGAGTGCGCGCTCTCGGCAGGCTCCGCTCTCTGCCCAACAAGTGGGGCCCTACCTTTGGAACCAGCGGGGGTTTACTGTGGAAAGAGTGACGGAATGCCGCTCTGACTGATGGCCTGAGAATGCACCCACTCACTTTCGCCGGAATTTATCATTCTGGGAAGAACTCCAAGCTCAAGGTGGGAAAGAAACCCTCCCTTGTTCGCGGCAGACTACCTCAGGCCAGCCAGCGCGAGGCGGGGCCTGAGCCAGGCAACAGGTGTCCAGGGTCCGAATCCATCTGTCCTCGCCGCGTGGGCTGCGGTCATCGTGACCTCTCTTCACACCCTAGGAGTCTCAACCTTTAGGGCTTTGTTTTGTTTTGGATGGAGTCCCAGGCCCTGTGTAGGCAAGGCGGGGCTCCGCCCTGGCCACGCCCCCAGCCCCTCACTGGAGGATTCTAGGCGGCGCTCCACCCCTGGGCAGGAGCCCCCTAAGGCCACAGGGCTTGGAATCACAACTGTGTCCCGGTTCACAGATGAGCCATCTTTCACCCCACCCCGCCCTCGTCATTCCTTCTTTCCCCTCCGTACATAAATGTTAGACACTCTTGAGCTTTGCAGAGCGTCTTCATCACGCGGTTGGCTGGTGCACCTTTTCCCCCCTTGGTCTTCTGTCAACCCCGGGCTGGGGTTCTTTCTCTTCCCATCCTCCGTTTCTCACACACACCATTTTTCACATCTCGATTTCATATACAAGATCAAACATGAGGTCATTGTTTCCTGGCTTGTTTTGTTTAATGCAGTGACCTCCCCCCCCACGCCATCCTCCACCTGCCCCCACCCTGCTCACTTCTGAAGCCCCAAACCTCGCTGGGTGTGTGACCCACAGTGCTCCAGCTGCAGCCGGAGGGATCGGGAATCCGAGGTCCTCCCCGGCTTCCTAGTGAGCTTGGGCGAGCCCTGGTGAGGTAAGACTAGCTCTGACTTCCCCCTCTGGCTGGCAGTTTCCTCTGCACTTCCGGCCGTTTTCTCTGAAGATGAGCCTGTCTCCGGCCCTGCAGGGCTGCGCAAAGTGCCCGCTTCCTTTCTTCTAAGCCCCAGGGGTGGGGATCCGACTCTTTTCTCCGAAGGAGCCTCATCACTTCAGCCTCCTGATCCTGCTTCCCGGAGCCAGGCTCAGAGCAGCTGAGGGGCAAGAGCAGAGGCAGGCACACCCCAGGCCCTGGGGCTGCTCAGGGGCCAGGCCTGGGGACGACCTCAGAAGGCTGAGTCCCAGGACCCTCCTGGGTTTACTGGCATGAGCTGCTCCGCCCTGCTGTTTTTTGTGGCTGCTGGGGTCCATACTATTCACACAGCATTACAGGCTCAGCTAACCTCCGCCCCTGCCATGGTGGCACAGCTGTCATCCAAGCCCTCTGGAGGCAGAGGCAGGAGGATGGCCACAAGTTGCAGGCCAGCAGAGTACATACCACATCAGCCAGGGCTGTGGAGCAAGACTCTCTCAAAACAAAGCCAAATGAGATTGTGTTATCCTGATTGTGGACACTGAGGCCGGGAGTGAAACCATCCATGGCAGAGTGAGCCTGCGGCCAGGCCCCCCATCCCACTGAGTGAGACCACATGGCTACAGAATGACCAACGCAGCCATGGCATAGTGGGTCATCACCAACAGCCAGCCAGGAGCGTGTGCTGGCCTGTGTGTCACCAGTCATGAGACCCTGGGAGCCCATTCTAGGGCCTCAGTTTCCTGCTCTGTCTTCTGGGATCCCCCACAGACTAGGAGGCCTGGTACTTACCGGCTGTAAGGCTGGAGACCCCAGGAGGTTCCCCTCAGCTGGGCTTGGGTACCAGAGCACTGAACACTAGGATACTAAGTGCTACAGTGCTTAGTACTTAGTACTAGGTACTTAGGTGTGTGAATGTGCCTTTCTCCCGAGAGGATGGCTCAGTCCTCTGAGCCAGATATTAAGGTATCTAATACATACATTCCTTATCAAATCATGTGCTCCATTGTGATTTCCAGGTCACGTCCTGAAAGGAGGCCCACAGAGATGAAGAAACTGTTCCAAGGTGTCTGAGCGCGAAGGCAAAGAACGGTTGGAAATAAAACCATGTCCCCTCAGCCCCCAAGCATCTTCTATGCCTCAGTTTACCCTCACCCTGCAGCCCACCTATGGAGACAAGCTATCCCTCAGTCAAAGGAGGCGTCAGGCATTCTTGACAACCCCGAAAAGGAGGTGAAAGGTTAGAGCCAGGGGAGCCCGCCCTGTCCTTGTCCCGTCACAGATTCCTGGAGGCTGGAAGGCCTTGCTCACTGGGCTCTTAGGAATGCCCTTCCCCCACCAGAGACCAGGGGGCTGTTCCTACCTTGAGGCTAGCACCAGGGCAGGGTGCCATTGCCCACTCTGTGATGTGTGAGACCGGCCCTGGGTCAGCCAGCTGGGAGGAGGAGGAGGAGAAGCCGGCTGGCTAGCCAGGCTGGGTGGAGGGATCCCCAAAGCAGCTAAAAATAGGCATGGAAAGTACTATGCTGTCTGCAAATAGAAAGCAACCAGTTCGGTCCAGCAGAAGGCCGGGGCAGGCTGGGGAGAGCAGTGTCTGGGGTTCCCCTTCCAACAAGACTCTCCCCTCCCCTCTCCTTGCTCCTGTCCTTCACAGCCCTCCTCCCCAAGGCTGCACAGAGTGTAGGGACCTCAGAAAATGAGGCAAACCTCCTTCCTTCCCCCCAGGTCCCGGCTGGCCTCAAGATTGCTGACCTGGGGACTGGGAGGGCGCTAGCCACCCAGGCTAAAAATAGCTCTCACCTCCTCCCGGGCTATATTTAGAGTCTTGTCTGCCTTGGAGTCAGCAGGAGCCAGTGGGCACACCCCAACCGACCAGGCCGGCCAGGCGATCTGGCTCCCATGTGGGCACCGCCTCAGGCCACAGCAGAGGCCAGAGCTGCAGAGTAGTCAACACTGGCTTGTAGGTTTGGCGCCGGCTGGGGTGCAGCCGGGACGGCCTCTCTGAGCCGGCGTGTGCAGAAGGGAGTGAGGGGAACAGATGGAAGGGGGCTGTTCCACAGAGGGCTCTGATGTGGCTGCGGAGAGATAGGGTCTCCTGTAGCCCAGGCTGAACCCAGACTCACTGTGTAGGGGAGGACGACCTTGAACTCGCGGCCCTCGCATGTGCTGGGATGGCAAGTTTGTGCCACTGCGCTCTGGGGTCGTTGTGCTGGGGTGGGGTCAGGACCCTGGCCACTGGAGCACAGTCTGAGTCTCAGTCCTGCTTTGTTTTTCTAATTTGGAGACAAGGTTTTGTACGTAGCCCAGACGGCTTCAGGATCAAAGCTGTCCTCCTGCCTCAGTCTCCGGGGCTGCTGGAATGCGAGGCACGCATCGCCCGTGCCAACGCGCTGACGCTGGGCCGGGCATGGAGCTCAGGCTCCTGCGTGCCAGGAAGGCGCTGTAACCGCGCAGAGCCGGCCCAGCCCACCGGGAAGAGCCGTGGTCAGGTGCTGGGGCCCCAGGCTGCGACCCCACGGTGGCGAGCAGGCAGGCCCCAGCCCAGGCCACGGCCGGGGTGGTGGTGGGGGGACTCTCTCAAACACACAGGAGCAAACCCGCGGACACATCTCGTGTCTTGGTCCATGGGCTCGGCCTGCGCAGATCGTGGGGCTGATGTCACCCGAGCCCGGCTCCAGCGTGGCCCACGCAGGCCGGCGCCATCGTCACGGGGGGTCTGGGCCAGGGAATCCCGGTGGAAATCCGTGACGCGGGCTCAGGGCTTCCGGCTCCGGCGCGGTGGGCGTGGCCCAGGCCGGGGCGTGGCTTCGCCCTGCACCCGCCGCCAGCCCGGTACCCTGCCGCCCCCATGCCCGCATGCGGCGTGCAGGCAAGCTCGTTTGCTGGCATTTCAGAGACCGCGCCGTGGGCGATGCTCCCGCGTGAGATGCGTGGGTGGGATCAGGGTCTCTGCACCTGCAGGTTGTGCCGGGACCGAGGGACCCGGGCCCGAGCCAAGGCTCAGAGGACACCAATCTCTGAGTACCATCCTCCTTACCACCCACGTGCTGAGCCCGGTACGCACCTGTCAGGCCAGCACACGGATAATGGAGGCTTGAGGGTTAGGAGTTCAAGGTCATCCTAGGCTATACAGTGAATTGTGGCCAGCCTGGGTTCTTCAAGGTCTACGAGTGAGAGACTAGAGAGAGGGCCCCCCAAAGCCTCCCCTTCCCTGACTGGACACCCCCCCCCCGCAGGTGCCTCGGGCCTGTGGGCGTGGTGCCGCTGCTGTGATGACTGGCGGGCTCTTCACTGTCTCCCCAGCAGTCTGGGATCTAATTACCGGCAGGGTGAGCCGGCTGGCTGGAAAGATGAACGCAATTCCCAGCGCGTCTGCAGCTTGTCTGGGTCTCTCCGGCCCTTTAGGGCCAGTCCCCGGGGCTGGGGCTGAGGGCTAGAGGAGAGCCTGGGTGGTGACAGAGATGACCTCGGTGTTGTCACTCGGAGAGAGAGAGAGAGAAAGAGAGAGAGAGAGAGAGAGAGAGAGGCCTTGGGTTTCTATGTGGGTCCTGGAGGGTGGGGCATGACTGAGTGGTCTGGGCTCCTGTCCACTGTGTGCATGTCTCTGGCAGACAGACAGACGGACGGAGCATGCTGTTCATCGGTGGAAGGAGAAAGCCGGAGCACCCTCCTGGAGATTAATCCTCTGCCATCCTCGGGCACCAGGTGGCAGGGGTGCATTCCTCCCGAACAAGTGAAATTAAAGACAACTTTAGGTTGACGGGAGGAGGAAGGGGAGACTGAGTCCTTCAGTGAGGCCCGGGCTGCCCACCTCGCCTCGTCTTCCCCTCTCTGGGCTTCAGTTTCTCCACTGTGAAACTCGAGGAGGCCTCTGAGGGTGCCTGGATACCCCTGTCACGCTCTGGAGTGTTCTGCAAGCAAAGGAGATCTCAAAGCCTGGACATGCCTGGGGGGAGTGAGGGTCTCACCACACCCTCCGTGGCCCTCCAAACCAGGTCTGGAGGCCTGGTGGCCTTGGGAGAGGCGGCCAGGGAAGGGGCGACCCAGGAAGATGAGAGAAAGGTGGCTCTCGCATGCCCCTGGCTCGGGGGTCTGTCGGTGAGAGGGTTAAACTGCAGGCAGGTGCTTACGTGCTCAGACTGTTCCTTCCAAGGTTGTTGCTTCTTCTCTCCTTGTTTGTCATGCACAACTGCCTGGCGCACAATTACTGCACATTTACAAAATGAAACGTCTGCGTATTCCTGCAGCGGTTCATTAAACAAATATTTACCGAGGGCTAATAAGTCACCCAGAGCCGGGGATCCACGAGTTTCTCCCAGAGACACAGATGTCCTTGCCTGGGAAGGGTGCATAAGCCCTGGGAACCCGCAGGTGCCTTACTGCACGGCCAGAGGAGACACGAGAGGGTGGGCATCACCGGTATGAGGCAGGGTAAAGTGCACCCACCCCCGGGGACCCCTCAACTGTACCCAGTCAAGTCTGGCCTCTGCATCTCCTGTGCAGACCTGCTCAGGCCGAGCCCTGTGCCTCTTGGATGCCCGCCTGCCAGCCCCGCCCAGCTCCGAGAGTGCCCCAGGCCAGGTGGGGCTGGGCAGGCCCCGGAAACCTCTCCCAGCTGCTGTGCCCAGTTTCAGGGAAGCCAAGGACTGGCACAGTGCCCATGGAGACTGCCTGCCCTTGCACCTGCCTTTGGCACTTCCTGGAAGAACCCTGGAGGCTCAACCCCCATCCAGAGCCCAGCATACCCGAATCCACCTCCCAGACCCATGGGGGGAGACCCTCTCCCCAGCCACACCTCCAAGAGGTGTGCACCCCTCAGTATTAGAACCAGACTCAAGTAGAGCCTTCCCCAACAGCAGGACCCAGAGTGTGAAATTATCCTGGCTGTTTTTATTTTTAAATTTCCCCTCAGCTCAAGGGTAGCTGGCCCTGGGGCTGGAGAGGTGGTGTGGCTCAGCGGTTATCTGGATCCCGGCTTGATTCCCAGCACGCACGTGGCAGCTCACAACTGTCTGTAACTCCAGGACCTGACCCCCTCATAGGGACAGCCATGCAGGCAGAACCCCAGTGCACATTTAAAAAAAAATGCAATGGATAAATAAATAAAAGGTGGCTAGCCCTGCGTGGAGCTCTCGGATGCTTCCTGAACTCTAGCGGACACTCACGCTCAGGGACCTCTCCATTTGGGCCCTGGCTATTGCGAGTGGCGCAGACGCGGGCTTTTCCGCGTGAGCGCCGGCCCACACGGGGATGTTTTCTGACGTGTGAGGCTCGGCTGGTGGCCGTCTGGTTCCCCTGTGTCCAGCACCCCGCAGAGCTCCCAGCTGCGCGCGTCTGCTTTCTGCTGTGTTTGTCTGCACGAGCGAGCGGGTGCCCGCACAGAGTGGGTGCCCTGTGGAGCGGGCCGGAGCATGCACACAGCAGGAGCTGACTGCGGCACGGGCGGCTGCACGTAGTCGGCTTCACAGGCAATGAGGTGCACACAGTGGGCACGCAAGCACGCACGCACTCAGGGGTCACACGCCACAGGCAGTTAATGCACGCACTGGGAAGGGGCTGCGCACGGTAGGTTCTGCGATGCTCAGCGGGCTGAACTCATTCCCCCCCCCCCCCAGGAATCCAGTCGCTGAACTCTCTACGAGCTTGGGGGCTGTGCAAGGATTCACACCCAGGAGCTAAACCCCGTGGGTTCTGGAAGCATGAAGGGGCTACATTCAGCAGCCCCTGAATCTGCTCAGGATTTGCAGCGTAGTAAATTTTTTTTGGCACTCAGCATGCCCTCAGGAGCTGCACACAGTAGGTTGTTTTGCACTTCGCACTCCTTCAGGGCCGCACACAGTAGGTCGCGCTCGAGCTCAGAGGCTGCACACAGTAGGCTCTCCCGCGCGGCCCCAGGCCAGGCTGAGCTGCCGGGGCTGGGGCGCGCGGCCTGAGGCCGTTTCTGCGCTGGCTGCCTGCCCAGCGGTGAGCGCCAGGCGGCCCGGGGAAGGCGCCTCTCACAAAGGGAGGGTCTGTGCGCACGCCCCGCCCCCCGCCGCCGGGGCGGACCCCACCACCCCCGGGGGCCGCAGACACCCGGCCTGGCGGGCACCAGGGCAAGGCTGGCACCAGCGCGCCCGGAGGGGGTCGGCGGCGTGCGCTGAGGGCGTGCCCGAGACAGGCGCTGGAGCGGGTCGGGGTGACCCCGGGCTGGGGAGCCCAAGCGCCCGCGGAGTCGCCCACTAGCGCTGTCTGTGACTCCAGCACCCGCCTCCGTCTCCAATTATCCAATTTAAGGAGCAGGGAACCCGGGACTCCCGCCTGCCGGGGAGGGGGGAGGAGCCTCTAGGGTCTGGGTCAGCGCCCCGCTCCGCCCCCAGAGTGTCTGGCGAGAGGGTGGGGTGTCTCCAGGCCGTAATGAGGGTTCTGGAAGCCACTGGCTTTCTGCTGAGCGCTCTGCAACCCGCGGCGTTCACCTTTCCACGTGGGAGGGCGCTTTCCCTTTTAGGGTGGGGAAACTGAGTCACAGCGGGCCAGGCTCCCCTCGCTCTAGCGACCCCGAGACAAGAGTTAACTCAGACCTTGACCTTCACCTTTCCCCGCAGCCTTGGGCCCGCAGAGGAGCGCTGGGCGCCCGCTGTGCGCGCGGAGGCTTTAGCGTCACGCCCACGCACTTGTGGGCCCGGCCATCTCTCTCCCCCCGCCGGGTGCGTGCTGCAGCCTGGAGCGCGCACCCGGTAGGAGCCGCGGAGGCAGGATTCTCACTCCACCCATTCCCAGGGTCCTGGGAACCGCAGGATCCGGAGAGGGGGCGGGGTGGGAACCTCGCAGGGAAAGAATAGGACAGCAGAGAGAGGAAACCCCCCTGTGGGTTCTGAAATGTGGATCTGGGGCGGGGGCTCTGGCCGTGGGCTGTGGGCTGTGGGGAGAGGGTTGTGCTGGGACTCGTGAGAGTCTCTGCAGAGTCTGTCTGATAGGGCTTTGGCCTGGGGGGGGGGCGGGGTCCATCCAGATGTTGGTCCAAATCCACCCCTCTGAGCTCATCTGCTTTGCTGCCCGCCCTGCTGAGCAGTGAGGCCCCCCCAGTGCTGGGATGCTGGGAGACAGATGACCCCCTTCGCGGACAGGGTGGGGCCCAGGATGAGGTTTCCAGGGCTGAGAGGCGGGGAGAAAGGTCTGAACTGTCTGGGGCCTTGTGCCACACAGGCCTGGGATCCCAGGAGCGGCAGGGAGGTCCCGGCCTGTCTGGAGTCATTAACGACTGAAATACAGGATGCCAGAGAGGGCTCGGCGGGTGAAGGGGCCAGCAGCCAAGCCTGACCAGACGTCCAAACCCAGAACCCACATGGCAGAGAAAGCCAGCTCCCCGGAGCTGTCCTCTGACCTCCACGTGCAATAAATAAAATACATTCCTTAAGGAAGAACCAAACGCTAGCTGCGACAGCACAAGTGTTCCAGGTCCTCATTGGGGATGTCTGCGAGTTCGAGGCCAGCCTGGTCCACACGGAGAGTTCCAGGCCCGCCAGGGCTACAGAGGGAGAAACTGTCCCCAATACAAAATAAAGGGCTGGAGGTTAAGAGCAATGACTGCTCCTGCCAAGGAGGAGCTGGGGTGACTTCCCAGAATCCGCACCGTGGCTCACAGCCGGGGGCCCGCGGAGCGCACGCACGCAGACCGGATCACACGCAGCTTTCAGGGGCGCCGAGGCGCGCACCCGGAAGCCCTTGGCTAAGCCCCGCCCCTTCCAGCCCCGCCCCCCGTGCCTTCTCCCGCCCTCTGCGTTAGCTGCGTGCTCCCGGGGGAGCGGGCAAACTGCCGGGCACACAGTCAGGGCTGCATGAATGCAGGTGACACAGGCAGTCACATCAAAGGAGAGTTTGACGCAGAGGTGACTTTCTGTGGCCCAGCCTCGGGACAGGCTGTTTTGTCCCTCAGGCACTCACGGTAGCCTGCAGCGCGCTACGTCCTAGCCAAGTCTTGTGACACCACTCGGCGTGGGGAGCCTGTCCTGAGGAGGTGGCCGGTCACGGGACCCTGGGCAGGTGGCTCCACCTCCTTGGATTGTTTTTCTGTGAAACAGGGACACTAAGCCTCGTGTCCTCCTCCTGGGGATGTCCCGAGCGGTCAGCGAACTCAAGTAGAAAGAGTTGAGAGAGGGCTGGGGGCGTGGCCAGATGGAGCCCCGCCCAGAATCCCCCAGTCCTGGGGGACGTGGTCAGGACGGAGCCCCTCCCCCCAGAAGATCCTTTTCAGGCCTTTCAGGGTCCCCGCCTCGGACCCTCCACCCCGCCAACACACGAACGATCTTATATTATCCACCGGCCTCTGCCCTGCGCCTGCCCGGCCCGGTCCTCCAGCACATCATCCCCCGTGGGAGAGCCAGATCCGCGTGTGCTGCTGACGCAGAGCTCCCGTCCATCACGGGAGAGCGTCCAGAGGGTTGATTCCGCGGGCCAGGCCGACCGTACACCTGTTTGCACAAGCCCGCGCGCACAGGGGCTGCCGTGCCACACAGCCAGGTCGGGGAGGTTGAGCAACTGGGCCCAGAGGGACAGGAGGGAACCCCGGAGGCAGCTCAGGGCAGGGGTCCGGGTTGGGGGGGCTGCGTGTGTGCGTGTGTGCGCGCGCGCGCGTGCCACGCCCATCTGCCTGCAGCCGGCATTGCCAAGTTTTTCCTGCCTCAGGTCCAAGTAGCACACCCACGTTTCCTGGCACACGGTGGTGTCCCCGAGGGGAGCAGGCGGAGGCCGGCGGCCTGGGACAGCTCCTCCTGGCTGACGATGGAGTCTCGCTAGCCGGCTAACGTTTCCCCTCGCCCTCCCAGAACTCCAGCTCCAAGCCAGGCTGCGGCTGCTCCGCCCGGAGCTTCGGGCTCTCTGGAGGAGAGTGTTGGAGCGCGGAGGGAAGGCGCTGGGCCGGAGTGGCTGAGTCAGGGGGGCAGGTATGCGGAGCCATTGCTCGCCAGCAAGACTTCAGAACTTTGGTATGGAGGACGTTTATCAGAGGCTGAGACTGGGGCAAAGCAAAAGCACAAAAAAGCCCCAGGTCTCCTGTCCACCGGAGCCTGTCAGTCTTGTGGGATCTTGGGTAGGGACCCAGAGGCCAGCAGGTCAGGGAGGAGCCGCTCCAGGCGGAGACTGGAAGCCATCTCCCCCAATGGTGCACACCTGACCACCAGGGACCCTCACCTTCCCACTCCAGGTTCCCGGCCCTGTCTCTGCCTCAGGCCCCCACCGCCACTCTCCTCCCCTCCTCGAAGCCTGTTGTAGGTGGCCTCACTCCAACTCTCCCCTCACTCCCTCCAAACCCCTGGCTAGTGCTCCCACAAGCCCAACGGCCCTCCTCCGCCCACACGCTGCACCCCGGTACGCTTCCCCTCCCCCACCAGGCGCCCCGCCCCTGGGGACTCCCCTTCTTGGGGGCTGCCCCCTGCGCGTGACTCCCAGGGCGCCCCCGGGGATTTCCTCCGCCCACGGGGGGTTTGGTGGAAAGGTCGCGGGTAAACTGAGGCCCGCTGGAAGCGCCGTGGGAGGGGCCGCCGGGTTTCGGTTTCTTCCCTGCAGCTGGGGAAGAGGACTCCTGCGCGCCCACAGAGCCCGTCCCGGGAAGGAGAGTCTGGGTGCACGGGAAGGCGTGTCCGGGAGGTGGGGGCCCCAAGGCCTCCCCTCCCGGGCTCGGAGGGCGGGGAGGGCTCCGGCGAGGGCTGACGGCGGGGCGAGGGAAACACAGCAGAGCACGGAGGCTTCGACCACTTTATTACAGTCTCTGCAGTCCAGAAGCCTGAACAACAACCATGCGAGCGAGCGACCTGCCTTGCTCGGCACAGTGACAGATGAGTTAGTCTCAGAGTCCCGGCTCCGCGGCGACGGCTCGGGGCGTCTGCGCCTGTGCAGCGGCTGGCTGCGGGGCGCCGGCCCGGGCTCCCTCCTTCCTGTCTCGGCGACCACCTTGGTGCTGCTCCTGGCTCCGCAGCCCGGGGGGCGGCGAGCGCGCACTCCCCTCTCCTCATCTCGGTCTCGGTGACTCCGCCCCTCCCGGAAGGTCTCACCGGTAGGGAGGCTTTGGAGGGATTGTTCTGAGGGATGAGGGCGGGGACGAAATATGTATTTTATTTAATTTTTAGGGGACAGCAACTCAACAGTTGCTTTGGACGTTTGGAGCGGGCCTCAGCGTTCCTCCAGAGAGATATAGGGGACCCATTGGTTATTGCCTCTGCTCTCTTCACAGTAGCTGGCCACCTCCACCAGGCCTTGGCTTTTCCAGGCATCTGTGTGGCAGTTCTGTGGAGGGAGGAAAAAGGGTTTAGTGGGCACTCTAGGAGTTCGGTGAGGAGCCTCCCTCGGGTGCCCAGGGGCCCCTTTTGGGAAAAACAGGCTGGCTCAAAATAGCTGCCAGGGTGACGAGGCAGCCCACGGGACATGCCGAGCGTGGCTGGGCACTGAGCTGGTGTCCGACCAGCCGGCCCGGCTCTGTTGACAAACACGGGTCTCAGGGGCCCCGGGCGGAAGGGTAGGTGGGGCGGGGAGGGGGAGGGAGAGAGCCGGCTCACCGTGACCAGAAGGCAGTGCAGGTCCCGGGCCTCGGTGGTGCCCAGTGTCTCCACCGGCTCCCCCAGGAGCTGTGCCAGCCTCTGCATGCCCGACACCCGGACGATGTCAATGTCGTTGTCACAGCAGAAGGACTGGATCAGGGTGAAGTGGATCTGCAGGGCGATGTCATCCTCCTCCTCTTCGTCAATGGCCAGGAGGCACAGGACCACGCTGTCGGGGTCCCTGCAGGGGAGAAGGGGTGTCAGGGACCCCGCGCGGAGGGGGGGGGCGGGGAACGCGGGCGCGAGGGGTGGGCGAGACCCGGGGTGCACCGGGGAGGCCGAGGATGCCCGGCGGCGGGGCGGGGGAGGGGCGCGGGCGCAAGGCCACTGCGGCTGCCCGGTCCACACAGAGGGACGCGGAACCCCAAACTTTCAGTGCCGTGGGCTCTGCAGCGCGGCTCTCCTCCCACCAAAATAAATAAATAAAATAAAATATAACGATCACATCTCAGAGAGGCGTCCACCCCCCACCCCGCCACCGAGGGCGCTGGGGAAGTCCCCCGGCCCCGCGCCCACGGGGCGCCCCCGCCGGGGAGGGGGCGCTGACTCACACGTTCATCAGCTTGGCCGCCTCGTACACCCCCACGGTGAGGCGGTCCTGCCGCTGCGCGGCCACCAGCAGCCGCTCCACCGCGGCGCTCACCGCCTGCATCCTGCGGGGCCGGAGGAGAGGGGGGCGATTAGCCGGCGACCGGCCCGGCCCACCTCGGGCGGCGGGCGAGGCCTCGCGCCCCCGCCGTGCTCACCTCTGAGCCGCGCTGTCGCCCGCCACCAGCTCTTCCAGCGTCATGATGCGGCCGCGCTCCACCGCGGGGCCCCGCCGAAGGTCCCCGAGGGCAAAAGCACGCGCCCGGCGCCGGCCCGAGGAATGACAACGCCTTCCCGCGAGGTCAGGAGGCTGCGAGGGCTCCCGGAGGCTGGGGCTTCCCTTCCCAAGGAGGAGGGAGTGAAGAAGAAAAAAAAAAGGAGATTGCAAAAATCTCGTCGAAAGCGGCGCAAGAGTCCCGATACGCGAGCGGGCCGGGGGCTGCAGCAGACTGAGCGCGCGGCCGCCGGGAGCCGCTTATATAGGTTTCCGGGTGGGGGCGTGGCCGCGAGGG
>REGO01000330.1:1469760-1505910 GCA_010120015.1 Rhombomys opimus | reverse complement strand
CTTCTTCTCCTTCTCCTTCTCCTTCTCCTTCTCCTTCTCCTTCTCCTTCTCCTTCTCCTTCTCCTTCTCCTTCTCCTTCTCCTTCTCCTCCTCCTCCTCCTCCTCCTCCTCCTCCTCCTTCTCCTCCTCCCTCCTCCTCCCTCCTCCTCCCTCCTCCTTCTTTTTGAGCCTGGGTCTCATGTAGCCCAGGCTGGCCTCAGCTCACTGTGTAGCCGAGGATGTGAGCTCCTGAGAAGTGCAGACCACCCCTGGCTGTGGCCATACTCTGGGGCCTTGGGCACACCGGGCCAGCTACGAGGCCCAGCCAAAGGGTTCTTTTTCTTTCTTCTTCTTCTTTTATTTTTTTCTTGTGAGTAACACCCAGTGCTGATAGTCAACCTGGCAGAATCTCTTTGTGCTTGGTCCCAGGAGAGTCTTTTATGTTAACTGATGTGCAGGAATGCATCTTTTTGCTGTTGTTTGGTTGCTTCGGGTTTGGGTTTTTGAGACAAGGCTTCCCCGTGTAGCCTTGGCTGTCCTAGACCTCATTTGTAGACCAGGCTGGCCTCGGACTCACAGAGATCTGCCTGCCTCTGCCTCCTGAGTGCTGGGATCACAGGTGTGTGCCACCAAGCAGAACTGGGGGGAAGGCATCTTAACTGTGGGGATCACGGTCCCTCGGCTAGGATGCTGGACTATGCGTGTGAAGAAGGGACAGAGCAAAGGGCTCTCAGCGCCTGGACTCTCCTGCCATGACTCGATCTTCCCTGGAGCTGTGGGCTGAAATCAACCCTGTCTCCCTTGAGTTGCTAACTCTCTTTACCCCTTTAATCCCAGCACTCTGGAGGCCGAGGCAGGAGAGTCTGTGAGTTCCAGGCCAGCCCGCTCCACAGAGCTACAGAGCAAGCCCAGGACAGCCCGGACTACACAGAGAAACCCTGTCTCAAAAAACAAAAAGGCTCCCATCCACGGGAGACGGGTCAGAGCCTGGGTGTGATCCATTGCTTCCCCTCACACTGCACTTGCACAAAGTGCCTTTCGCTTAAGGACAGCCGGCCAGGGGGATGCAGGACTCCCCCTGCCTCTGCCTCCCAGGTCTGCCAAGAGGAGAACGCCTGCTGCCCTGGCAAAGGACCCAGTTCAAAACCACCCAGAACTCCAGCTCTGGGAGATTTCACTTCTGGCCCCCATGAGCACCCAACCCACCTGCACAGATATACAAATAACTGTTGAACTTTTGTTTATTTTTGGTTTTCTGAGACAGGGTTTTCTGTGTAGTTTTGTCCTGGAACTTCAGACTTGCTCTGCAGACCAGGCTGGACTCAAACTCAGAGAGCCACCTGTTTCTGCTTCCTGAGTGCTGGGATTAAAGGCATAAAATTAATTTTTTTAAAGGCTAAATAGTGGCTAAAATACGACTGAGTTTGTGAAGACGCTTTCTGCCAAGCCATACAACATGAGTTCAATCCCAGAAACCCACATAATCAAAGGAAAGCAAACCCCCAAACCCAGAAATCAATGATAAAAACCCGAAGTGGGCAAATCCCTTCTCTGAGAAATTCCTGTGCATGCAAAAGTCCACCATGAGGTGCGGATCTGTTCGTTAACACTTGGTACTGGCAGCGTGTGCAGGGGTCATGCCTAGGTCAGATGGTGCAGTCACGGTGGGCTCCCTTGAGGAGGTGGCATCTAAGCTGAGCCTGGGCCATGAAAAGGCCAAGAAGAGGGTGCAAGCCTGCGCAAAGGACCTGGGGTGGGGGGGATGGCTTTCCTCGGTGTGAGGGACCGGACACCAGTAGGCGGTCGTCTCCCCCCCCCCGCTCGCCCCCACGGTCCGAGGCTCCGGTGTGGAGCCCCGCTGTCTCCCTTCTCCGCTTAGACGGACTCACGCTGTGCCACCTGCTGCTGCTGGCCCGGGCTCTCATCCACCTTCCCCACTGCGCTCCCAGGACCCGAGGCCAACCTCCCCGGCCAAGATTTTATTTTTTTAGACAGGATTTCTGCGTGTGGCCTAATTCTGGTTCAGATTTACAAGCCTACTGTAAGCTGGCCTGGACTACAGAGGGAGATCAAGGCCAGCCTGAGTAATACACTGACACACTGGCTCAGAAGGAGGGGGCGGCTGCTGTGTGCGGCAGTACAAAGTCCTTTTTAGAAAGCCACAGTTCCTAAGGGGTGAAAGCCCCGCCCAGAATCCCCCAGTGAGGGGCTGGGGGCGTGGTCAGGGTGGAGCCCCGCCTACAAGCCCCCAGGGAGTCCAGGAAGCCATTACTTAGCTGTCAGTGACTCCTATGCTAGGCTGAGGAATTGCGTTTGATCCCTGGGAAGGTCCGTGTAACGGTGGAAGGAGACTCAGAAGTCTAAGACTCAGGCCATCAATACGTACGTCATGCAAGCATGCACACACGAACACACAGAGACATACAATGACATAAAATAAAACAAGACAACAGAAAGGCCCCTGAGCCTTGACTCTGCCGCTCGCGCCGGAGGGGCGTCACCCCCACCCCCGGGTGGACCGACCTGCCTCGACGACCGCGGTCTCCGCCACAGGGCACGTCTTTCCTGCACAGACCCCGCTGAGATGAAGACTAAGCTCTGGGCCTGGCGGCGTGGGCGGAGGGCGGGGGGCCTGCTGCCCAGCCTGCTGTTCTGAGTCCATTCCCAGGACAGCTGAAGGCGAGGGCAGCTGCGTCCGGCCTCCAGCACGCACTGTGGCCCGGTGCTCCTCCACTCTAACAAAGATGTTAGTTTAACTCGTAAACTAGGAACAGAAAAAAAGACCAGTAAGAACCCAAAACATCCCAGTACAGGGCAGAGGCAGGTGGATCTCTGAGTTCGAGGCCAGCCTGGTTTACAAAGCCAGGGCTACACAGAGAAACTCTGTCTCAAAAAAACTAACGAAGTAAGTAAATAAGAACCCCAAACACAATGTAATAACTTTGTAAACGGTCTGTCTTGAGAGATCTGGTCTTTCTTGTTGCTAGTTGGGAGTAACATAGATGCTAAAATACAAAGGTAGAATGTATATGATTGTATCTTGTTTACTGTGGCAACAGTAAAGGTACTGCACACGCGGTGATCAGAGGACACGGTTATCAGTTCTTTTCTGTACCAGCCGGGTCCCTAGGATTTAACTTAGGGCATCAGGCTTGGCAGCAAATACCTTACTCCAGGTCCCTGTCCGGGGCTTTTGGCAGAGCGTTGGTTGGTTGGTTTCTGTGTTGAGGCAGGGTCTCCTGTATCTAGGCTGGGTGGAGCTCACTGTGGAGACCACTGTGGCTCCAGACTCACAGCGTCCCCACGGCCTCTGCCGAAAATCCGCCTTCTCCTGAGACTCAAGCTCCAGAATTCCGAATTCAGCCCAGTGGTCTGGTCCAAAAGCCACTGACATCCCTTGGGATGAGATTTATTTATTTATTTATTTATTTATTTATTTATGTTTTAAGCTGGGTGGGGACAGTGGCTCTAGGTGTGGGGAGTGGCACGCCCACGGCCCTGCACCCCCATAGCAGCCAGCAGGCAGCACTCTGTAACGCCCTGGCAGAGGGGTCTGTCCGTCCCACAGCTCCGCCGCATGCTGTAGGAGGGTGATTCCCGGTCAGCGCTCGGTTGTCACGGGCCTGTTTACACTCCGGGAACAGGGGTCCTGCAGTCTCTGCCCCCTTAGGGGAGCCCGGGGCAGGCCAGCGTGTCCGGGGCAGCGAGGGACACCTCGGCAGCAGCTGTCACCGCAGCTGTCACCGCCCCACCCGCTCAGCGCCAAAATTTGAAAAACGCAGGGCGTCTCGCAAAGTGCTCGGGGAGAAAAGGGTCCCGCCCCGGCCAGGGCACCGCGGGGTTTTCTGGGACTTCGAGTCCAGAGCTGCGGGGGTGGGGCGCGCCGGGAGCCCCGCCCCGTGCGAGGAAAGAGCGCGGGAAGGCCAGCGCGGGGCTCGGTGCTGCGGAGCTCAGGAGGAGTCCCAGCAAGGGAGCAGCGCGCCGTGGGGGGCCCCAGCACTGAGTCCCGGGGCGCAGAGGACAGGCCACGAGGGGCACAGAGAGAAGCCGAAATGGCTGCTCTGTGGGTGGAAAGGAAAAGTTTGTTTCCAGCTGCCAAGGCTCTCTCCCGGGGAACGCAGAACGAGTGGGGAGAGGTGGAGAGAAAATTCGAGGTCGTAAAGAGAATGCGTTCTCGGGGAGGCGGGGAGGGGGGAGCTGGGGGGAGGTGGGGGGCTCTGGAGCGTGGTAGGGTCTGGGGGAGGCCGGAAGGCAGCAGGGACTTTGCCCTGTTGACAGACCCCAGGTACATAGGCCAGGGGAAGGCCTCGCGAGTTCCTGAGGGAGGCTGAAATCCTCCCGTCGTCCAGGGGAGCAGGGCCTACGCTCAATGCCCAGTCAGGGGGCCTGCCCTTGCATGGAGAAAACGGGGCACCCTTTGGACCTGACAAGAAGCGCGTGCAGGCCAGTGCGTATCAGACGGGGAAAAGAACTTTTTTGCATTTCCGGAGGTGGAACCTGGGGTCTACTTCTCTTTAGGTCTGGTCTCTTCTTCTGCGCCACGCCCCCAGCCGTCCCTGGGGGATTCTGGGCGGGGCTCCACCCTGAGCACGCCCCCAGATTATCCCTGGGGCTCCACTCTGAGCACGCCTGCGCCCATGTTTACATTTTATACGGGAATAGCCCTAATTATAAGAAAATGAGAGACAGTAATAGGTCCCTTGACACAACGTAGCTTTTGGGAGACAGGAACGCCAAGGTTCAGAGAGTCATTCTTACCTTCCTGGCCCCATGGGCTGGCTGCAAGGGAGGGGAGAGGGACAGGGCGGTGCCTGAGTGTCCTCCAGGGACCAGGAGGGCTGGAGAAGGTTGGTGTCTGAGGGGAGACGGGTATTCGTCAGGGAGTGGCTGCAGCATTGGGGCGCCGCCCTCTCCCAGCCATAAAAATCCACCCTCCCTCGTACCTGTGCTCAGAAGTTAGAGAAAAGCGGTCTACATACTCGAATGAACAGAGGCCGTTGCTGGAATGGAGGTCCCCTTACGAACTTTTTCCCTCACCCCGCGCCCTCCTGTGTGCGTACAGGGGTCGTGGTTTTCACGCGAAGGGCTGAGGATCTGCTTCGCGTTCCCCCTCACTCGTGGGGACCCCTGGGGGGCTCCCCGTCTCTATCCCTCACCTCCCCACAGGAGGCGGGATATTTCAAGGCAGACTCGCCACCACATACGGCTTCATGTCGGTATGGGGGTTCGAGTTGGGAGATGGGATGTCTTCCTGCTTGCCCAGGAAGAACTTTTTCCTCTGAGTCACATTTCTTCATTTCTTGTTTGCTTTCTAAGAGGAAGTCCCAAGCAGTCCAGACTGGCTTCACACCTTCTCTGTCCCTGAGGCTGCCTTTGAACGCCTGATTCTCCTCCCTCCAACCCACCGGTGCTGGTGATAGCAAGGAGCCATCCCACCCAGTTTATAGTCTGTGGTGCTGGGATAGAAGCCGGGGCCTCAGGCTAGGCAAGTGCTTCGCGCTTTGTTTGTTTTTTCTATGCCGTCCTCAAACTCGCCATGCTCCTGCCTCAGCTTTCCCAGTGCTAGAAAGACAGTAGTGGATGCTTTCTTTGTGGTGGTTCTTTTTTAAAAAATTAAAATAAATATATATATATATATTCGTTTGTTTGTTTTTTTTTCGAGACAGGGTTTCTTTGTGTAGCCTTGGCTGTCCTGGACTTGCTTTGTAGATCAGGCTGGCCGCGGGTTCACAGAGATCCCCGAATGCTGGGATCAAAGGCCGGTGCCACAACGTTTTAATGACATTTCTTTTTTTTTTTTTTTAAGATTTGTTTATTTTATGTATATGAGTGCTCTATCTGCATTTACACCTGCCAGAAGAGGGAATCAGTTCACATTATAGATGGTTGTGAGCCACCATGTGGTTGCTGGGAATTGAACTCATGACCTTTGGAAGAGCAGACAGTGCTCTTAACCACTGAGCCACCTCTCCAGCCCTTAATGACATTTCTTTACTGTGTGTTTCGGCGCGCAGATAGGAACGTGTGGAGGTCAGGGAACAACCAGCGAGCGTTGGTCGTCTTCGGAAGTCAGAACGCTTCCTCCTTCCCCGACCAAGGATCGAACTAGGTTTTACTCGAAAGCTGGAAACTACATCTGCTGGCATGCCGCGCGCGCTGCCGTGTGGACTACCGCTCCCAGCGTGCCCCGAGCCAGAGCGCAGACTACAAGTCCCGGCGTGCCCCGCGCCGCGGGCGGCGGCGCCATCTTCCGCGGCGCGGATTGAATGAGCGCGCCGCACCCGGGCAGCCGAGGGGACCCGCGCGCCGCCGCCTCCGCCATGGCGTCTGTGCCGCCCCGTGCGGGGCCTGCCACGCCGCTGTCGCCCGCGCGCCTGTCTCGGTTGCAGGAGAAGGAGGAGCTGCGCGAGCTTAACGACCGCCTGGCACACTACATCGACCGCGTCCGCGCGCTCGAGCTGGAGAATGATCGGCTGCTGCTCCGGATCTCCGAGAAGGAGGAGGTGACCACGCGCGAGGTACGTGGGTCGGTACCGGGGACGCGGGGAGCCGACAGACGGACCCCGGCGACGGATGCACAGGCTGAGCCCTGTCCACCGGGGACCCCCCGGGACCCGGGCAGAGAGCTGAGCCCTGATCAGTGCGGAACCCCCGGGCGGATGCAGACCCGCCAAGCCCCGCCCACCAGGGGACCCCAGGGACGGATGCACAGGCCTGAGCCTGCCTACCGGGGACCCCAGGGACGTAGCAGAGCCCTGAGCCCTATCTCGGCGGGGGCTGCGGGGGAAGGGGGAAGGCTCCTCCCCTACAGGTGCAGACCGCTAAGCCCCGCCCACCAGGAGCCTAGTTCGTGCAAACAGCTAAGGCTTGCCCACGGGGCAGGGGGTGGGCTGGGGTCCTAGGGAGTGGTGCAGATGGGTCCAAGCCCCTCTCACCTGAGGGACATTAGGGACAGGTGACATGTGTAAACAACGCTAAGCCCCGCCCCCTGAAGCTCCACCCACCCTGGGACTCCTGGAACAGGTGCTGATGGCGCTAACCTTTGCTCACCCAGCGACCCTGAAGAAGTGTAGACTGAGCTAAAACTACTACTAAGGGTGAAGAGATTTGGAGGGTGCTCCCCAGGTGGCCTCGGGAACCTTGGGGGCCACTTCATGTTACATGGATCGGCAGGAAAGGCCTGCCCAACCAGGGCCATAGATTTAAAGGACTCTATGATTCCCAGGACATCCCAGAGGTATGTGCAGAGACTGAGCAAGTCCCCTAATTAGGGGCTTATGAGACCCTTGGAGACCCTAAGGAAGTGTTGGCTGGAGGCTCTCCAGGGTATCTGGGCTTTGAGGCTCTTTGAGGGATAGATACCAAGGCAAACTCCCAACTGCTGAGGGCTTCAGAGACCTTGGGGACCCTCAGTGAGGGGTGATCTGCAGCCGGTTCTGGGCACCCCTGAGGGACAATTTCCCCCTAGGCACCGCTATCCTTACTTAGGATTATGGGGAGATTTTGGGGGACCCCTGAGGAGGGGTGCAGACCAAGAGATGACCAAACGGGGTTTTTATGAGGGACTCTGAAAAGAGGTGTCGGTCAGGGACCATCCTTGAGAGGAGTTCCGAACTTTTGGGGACCCACTGAGGGAGGGTGCCTTAGAGGTAGTTCTGCGGGCCCCAAGTGAGAAGTGCATTTTGGGGGATGCCCTGGGGACCCTCGAGTTCTAGGGTTTGCATGAGGGGGCACAGTCCTTAGCGGTTACCGATGGACGAGGCTAGGAGCTGGGCGTCCTCCACGCACTTCAGGGTTCAAGGACATCTTGAGGCACTCCTCATGAAAAGTGCCAAGGGAAGGGTCCAGGGATGATTTTGTGACCCCCCAGGGAATGGCGGGCCTTCGGGAATTGGGGAATTTGAAGCCGCTACGTAGCACAGCGTGGTGTCAGGACTCTTAAGATCTGGCGAGGGGGGAGTGAGCCATGGGGAGATACAGAGATGGTCTCTCGTGTTCTCCAAAGCGGGGAGACAGCAGCGCCCAGATTTTGTCGCTCCGTGTGACACCTCTGCCCTGTGTGAAATGGGGGTCACTGCAGCAAAGCCCCTCCTGTTGTTGGAAAACCCCTGGAGGAAAGGATCAACTAAACAAAATCCTGACACAAGGCTGGAGGCGTGGTCAGGGTTCAGGACAACCTCCTCCGGAATCCTCCAGTGAGGGGTTGGAGGCGTAGTCAGGGGCGGAGCTTCTGTCTAGAAATCCCCAGTGAGAGATGGGGGCGTGGTCGGGTGCGGAGCTCCACGTAGAAAAACTCAGACTTTTGCCTCTCTGTGTTACCTTATACCAGAAACCTAGTCTCTTGGAGCCTGAGTTTTGCAGCATGGCCACCGTTAGCATGGTTTCTCTGGACGGCACTGATCATTCTAAGAGCTAAGAGTCTAAGGCTGGTTTATAGGTGCGTGTGCGTGCGTGCATATTTGTATGTGTGGAGGCCGGCGGTCAGTGTCTGTTGTTTTTAAATATTTATTTATTTTTGTTTTTTGAGACAGGGTTTCTCTGTGTAGCCTTGGCTGTCCTAGAACTCACTCTGTAAACCAGGCTGGCCTCGGCCTAACAGAAATCCACCTGCCTCTGCCTCCGAGTGCTGGGATTAAGCCGTGAGCACGCCCCGCTCTTTGTAGCCCTTTTGTCCCACAGACATTTGGAGGCTTCTGGGCTCTGCAGACATGTGCAGTGCCTGCCCTGGCGGATGCCAGCTGTCCATGCAGGTGGCGGTGGCAAAGGCCGCCTTTGTTTCTCAGCTTTGCAGGCCTGGTCAGAACACGAGGCGGCTGGCAGCAGGTGGCAGGCACCCTGCCCTTCCGGAGCCAGCCCGCCCAGTTTCGGTGACGAGTGTCGTAAGATGCCCCCGGGGACAGCTGGCGGGGTGAGGGGTACGGAGAGTGTGGGTAGAGTGACCACAGAGGAGGCCCCAGGGGTTCCACATGCTCCACCTGTCAGCAGTGCCTTCCGGGCAGCCTGGCAAGATGTAGGGACAGCTGTGGTGGGGAGACCACTGGCACCCAGCAGGCGTCGCCTGTCGTGTGGCCTGCCACAAGGAAATACCGGGCCTTCTGCCGTCCTGCTGCCCCCGAGACCTGGGGAAGGACGGGCACGTAAGGCGGGTCTTGAAAGCGCCACTCAAGGCTTGGACCCGCGAGGTGACTGTGCCCTCCTGCCCTGCCCAGGCTGCCTGCGTGGCGGCTCTCACCTTTCACTCACTCTTCCCAGACCTGGGACTTCGTGTGGCATTGTGCTCATACAGAGTGACATCAGCTGGTGTCTGTGAGGCTCGGCTGGGTAGGTTGGGAGCAGCCGACGGCCTATCCCGGGAGGTGGTGGTTAGAGAAAGGTTGAAGGGGCTGGTCGGCAACAGGAAGGCCACGCCTGTGTCTACTGAGGCCGAGGTATAAGGTTCCTGCAAGGAAACCTGAGCTCAGCACCTCCCCTCCCTGGGGTCCTGTGGCTGAGCTGGTGTGCCCAGGGCACAGGGAACGCTGGAGCACCAAGCTACGAGGGACCCTGGCAGAGGTCACCTCAGGCCCTCTGCACCCCGAGGCTCTGGCTGGCGTGTGTTGACATGTGTCTGGAATGCTCAGGCTGGGCCCTGCAGTGATTCTCCAGAAACCCCTGCCAGAGGCCACCTGTCCCTGCTGGGCAGGGCTCTGGGGGCCTGCCAGTTTTCTGCTCCACAGGCCGAGGCCTCTGTGACTGAGCAGCAAGGCCGTGTTGGTGGGACAGATCCCCCTGAGATGGCGCTCCAGCACACTGAGACTGTACCAATAAAGCTTTATTGAGGAGTGCTGTGGGGCCAGGCCCAGACTCCCCAGCCCTGTTCCAGACACTTAAAAATGTAGAAACTGCCTTTACTCCCAGCTCTCAGGAGGCAGAGGAGCTCTGAGTTCAAGACCAGCCTGGTCTACAGAGCAAACTCCCAGGCCAGCCAGAGCTACATAGCGAGACCTTGTCTCATTAAAAAACAAACAAACAAACAAACAAAAAAACCAAAACAGAAGCAATTCTACACACGTGTGCTCAGGTGACAGGTGCAGCTGGCCTGCAGGCCTGAGCATAGACCAGGCTGGCCCAGGCACGGGGTCTGAACGGAACAAGGTGTGAGGGTGTTGCCTGCATTCCCCTCGTCCTTTCCCCATCCGGAGCCAGCAGGACATCTCCTGCCCCAGCCCCCGAAGGCCGGCGGTGACAGGCACACATCTCCGTTGCCACACCACACCCATCTCCACCCAGTTCTCCTTTTGGCTGGGCTGGCAGGCCAGTGGTCGCCTCGGTCCTGTCTTCCGCAGGAGCTGCTGTGGTCTGTCCACCGGGAGGCCTGTGAATGGGGGTGCCGAGAGAGAATGTGACTGGCAGGCTGGGTATGAGTGTGCGTCTGCGTGCCTGTTCATGCATGTCTGTGTGCTCGTGTGTGTTTGTGTGTGTATGAGTGTCCGTATCTGCAGGGAGTCTGTGTGTCTGGGGGGGGCTGTTCTTTTATTATACCTCTGGCAGCTTCCATCACTGTGACAAAATGCTGGAGCTCACCAGCTTGTGAAGACAGGGTTTCTCTGGGCTGCAAGTCTTGGTTGATTTGGTGCCTTCAGCGAGGAAGGTGGGGTACGGTAGGGTCATATCTCAAACTGTCTCCTTCAAGGACCCTCTCCACACCAGGCCCTGCCTATTCCTTCTGGGGTGAGGGTAGGTGGTGGCAGAGCCCAGGAGTGC
Source organism: Rhombomys opimus (assembly GCA_010120015.1). Taxonomy (NCBI): domain Eukaryota; kingdom Metazoa; phylum Chordata; class Mammalia; order Rodentia; family Muridae; genus Rhombomys; species Rhombomys opimus. Next base: position 1,495,188 of record REGO01000330.1, on the reverse strand, counting down.
ACCCCACCATTCTGCAGCAGACCCATCGTGCCCCAGATTCAGGGCAGGTTGGCAGGAGATCTTTTCTTGTTCCAGGCCTCAGTGACCTTGTCTGTAAAATGGGGATAAGAGCCCTACTGCTCCAGGGCTCTCTCTCTCTCTCTCTCTCTCTCTCTCACATGCACACACATGCACACACGCTGTGGTCTGAGCCCTGAGTCCCTGCTTCAGGGCTCACTCTCTTTCTCTCTCTCTCTCTCTCTCTCTCTCTCTCTCTCTTTCTCTTTCTCTCTCTCTCTCTCACGCACGCTGTGGTCTGAGCCCTGAGTCCCTGCTCCAGGGCTCCTCTGTAGCCATTGCCCTCAGGGGCCTTTGCTCACCCGCCAGGTCTGTGCTGGGCAGACACAGTCTCCGTGTTGACAGACAGGAGGCGCTGGAGCCCTGGTGTATGCTGAGCTTATGGGTCTCCAAAGTACCCCTGCACTTGAGGTGCATTAGGTCTGTGTCACCTCACCCTGTCCTATTCCAGACCGTTCTATCACCCAGAAGAATGCACATTCCCGTAAGCCTTCCCCCCCATCCTCCCGGCCCTCAGCGCCCAGGAGTCTGTCCCTGTCTGGATATCTCCATCCCGGAGCCCATGTGTGTGGTCTCTGTGCCCCGGTCCCTCACCGAGCACCACGTCCAGCGGGGCCCACCACACTGTTGAGTCAGAGCCTCGCTCCTTCCTGTTCAGGGTTATAGCCCAGCCAGTTGGCAGATAGTAGCGTATGTCTGTTGTTGGCTGAGGGTGCCTGGCTGTTCCCTTGGTGTCTGGGGCTGGCGGCTGCCACCCTGGGCGTGAAGTGCTGCCTGCCTGCGGTCTGTCCCCACGTGTCTTTAAACACATCAAGCTCCTAGCTGCTCACAGGAGGGAGGAGAGCCCAGGAGAAATCCGAGTCTCCAGCCCAGTGTGTGGCCTGGCCAGGCGGCGTGTGGCATGCAGGAGGCAGGTGGCAGCTGTCGTCAGTGAGGTCCGTGGAGAAGCCTAAAGCACATGTGCATCTGAGTGTCCCTGAAGACGCCTCGCTGGGTATGGGGTGGGGTGGCCCTGCAGCCACTGGATTTGAACGTGGGTCCAGATGTAGCTGGAAATAGTTTCTCACCCAGTGGCCCTAGGGACAGCCACAGGGGCGTAGGGTCTCCCAAGGGGTGAGATGCAGGTGCAGAGGGCCTGATGCTGGCCCAAGGGATGGAGGCAGATCCAGAAAGGGGGTCCCCAAGTTACCGTATTAGGGACAGGAGTGTGACCCACAGAGGAATGCTCCCTGTGGACACGGATGTCACCCAGCCCACGTCATGAAATGTCAACACTGATGCCACAGCAGCTATGGGGTTGTGCCAGAGCCTGCCAGCAGAGTCAGACAGTTCATGAGTGGGGAGTGAGGAGTCAAAGAAAATAAAAAATAACACAGCACACACGAGAGCAGTTCTAGAGGGCTGCCAGTAGACACTGTCACCCTGGTTTATTCCACAGTCCCTGTGTGTAGCCAGAGCTAAGCACCTCAGTCCAATGAAGGGGTTTCCCCGGACCACCTGCCTGTGTGACCCTCACACAAACAGAAGGAAGTGGACTTGGCAAACACCCTGCCTCTCCCTGTCTCCAGGTGAAGGCCAGGGTGGAAACAAGCATCTCTCCACAGGTATCCCTTTTTATATTTTTAAAATTGACCACAACTTAAGAGCTATGGAGCAGAAGATTGTGCCTGTCTTAGGTTGTCTCTCTCGTAAGATATATTCTTACCTGTCAGTGATACATGAATTCCATCATTCATGCCCTGTCTTAGGTTGAATATTCCTCAGAGAGATCTTACCTATCCTTGACTACCAACCTCCACTAGGGTAGACACTGGGGTTTAATCTTATGCAGATCAGCTCTAACATTCCAGAAGGCCTTGATGAAGGTTTCCGTTATCACTGGTAGGAGACATGCTCCTAGTAAGAGTAATAAGCCAAGTCCTATAACACTCCATAAAAGTGACTTAAAAGACGACCCCTTATCAGAATACTAAGCCTGAGAAACATTCACAGGAACCATAATGAAAAAAGGCTGCCAAACAACCAGAACCTGTGGTCCATTTGAAAGCTTAGAAATACAGTTTGTTAGTTTACCCTGATGGCAAGAAACATTTGTGGTTGAGTCTTGTATAAACAAGTTAACATTTCCAAACAACAAAGCATAGGAGAATTTACACAGGCAGTTACAGGGCCTCCTAAGAGTCTCTGTGGCAATCTTCCAAATATAGGTCTGCTGAAAACCAGAATCAGACCACCAAAGGCCCACAGCCAGTCCTTTTTCTCATTCTTTGTGATTTCGTTGAGAATTGTCCTGATTACCAGACCAAGTCCAGTCACATTGTATCTAAAAGGTTTCTCTGCACAACACCTTCTCCCAAATGTAACAAAGGCCGGTCAGGAGCACAAGCCCAATACAGCTCTCCGTTCACCATCAGGACAGAATTCATGATTGTCAGCAACAGGAACGTCCTCCTCCTTCCAGGGGACCTCTCCTGCAAATCGCACCAACCTTTGTGGGATATACCGGGCTCCTTCAGCATCCTGCAGAAAGACACAGACATGCCCTCTTCCCCTTATTAATACAGGGTCGGGGCCCTGCCGTATTCCAGTAATTGGATCTTTCCATTTCTCTTGGGCATAATTGCCTTTGGTATTAGGGTGCCACAATCAATCAGCCACAGAATGGCCTTGTATATCCACATTGAAAAAAATTAAAATAAAGAGAGCATGATTAAGATAATTCTGTGGTGTTTGGGATATAACTCACCCTTTTTTATTTTTTGCAGATTTTAAACATACTCAATGACCAATAATCTATAACCAAGACAATTTGAACATGGTGCACTTATATATTTAAAACAGACATAACACCCTGCTTTTTGTTTAACCCAATTTTTATGACCACGGAGGCTTTGTAGCGGAATTAACGATTAGCTTTCTTAACATTTTTTTCCCCCTCAAGTGATTTTAGCTGTTGCTTGACACTGCTCAGCAAATTTTGGCTTCCATAGCAAGTGATCGTCTCCTGCTAAACATTTTCTTGCTAATTGCTTCCAGTCCCCTGGGCAGAGGGCCTCAGTAGACAAGGACTCTCAGAGATCTTGAGTAGGTGCTGTAGGACCATATTGAGCACATGCATTTTTTTTTTTAACTCTTTTAATTTTTTAAAAGGTATGGGAGCATGGACTCTCATCATATTACCCTGTCCATCAGGTTGCTCTAGAACTGGAAAACCATAAAACTGTTCCATCGTCTCCTTTCTGCCTAGCTTGTTTTTCCTCCAACTCTGCAAGCTCATCAGGATCTAAGTCATCCTCAAAGCCTTCTTCTGACAAATTATTGTCATCAGGAGGGACATACGACTCTTAGGGAGGAGCTGATGGTTTACTCTCATTTTGTCCTGAAGCCTCCATCTCTCTTTCCTCTTTCTCTCTAACCCTGAAAGTTTCACTTTCTTAGTCCTGTACCACATACACAGACTAGACTATTTCTAATTAAATTCCATACAAAAAAACATAAGGCTACTCCCTTGTCCCATTTTTACTCTCGAATTTTACTCACCGCGCCCTTTTCTCTTTACTCTATAACCCGAGCTCACCAACACTGCAGTGTCCTTCACTCCTTCCCCATATCTCAAGTTTGGGCACCAAACTGCAGGAACCTGAACAGTTCCCGAGTGGGGAGTGAGGAGTCAAAGAAAATGAAAATAACAGCACATACGAGAGCAGTTCTAGAGGGCTGCCAGTAGACACTGTCACCCTGGTTTATTCCACAGTCCCTGTGTGTAGCCAGAGCAAAGCACCTCAGTCCAATGAAAGGGTTTCCCCGGACCACCTGCCTATGTGACCCTCACACAAACAGAAGGAAGTGGACTTGGCAAACACCCTGCCTCTCCTTGTCTCCAGGTGAAGGCCAGGGTGGAAACAAGCAGCTCTCCACAGCCTTGGGCCCAGCGGGTTAAGTGCTTGTCTGGGCACTGCCATGATGTCACCGAGGCTTTAGGGAAAAGAAAACAGTAGAGCAGGAATTCTAGGCTGAGCAGTGGGATGCTGGTGCCTGCACAGGTGGACGGCAGCGAACCATCTGACCCTGAGCCAGCGGTGCCAGGTGGGCTAGCCTTGGCTAGACATTCCCACTCAAGCCTGAGGGTCTTGTGGCCTGCCCTTGTCATCCGGGCAAGGCTAAGCTGTGGACACGGATGAGTCCTTCCAGAAAGACAGCCCATGCCTTCGTCATGTCTGAGACGTAGGGCTGACAAATCCCGTGTCCCCACTGTCTCCCTCCCCCCTGTCTCCCCAGGTGAGTGGCATCAAGGCCCTGTACGAGTCGGAGCTGGCTGACGCCCGGCGGGTGCTGGACGAGACGGCCCGGGAACGCGCGCGACTGCAGATTGAAATGGGGAAGCTGCAGGCCGAGCTGGACGAGGCCAGGAAGAGGTGGGTGGTCAGGCCGGGGACCCCGAAATGCCGACGAGCACTGGGTAGGCTCCTCAGGGTAAGCTGGCTGTGTAGACCAGCCGCAGTGGCAAGCTTGGGGTTCAGGGAGAGACCTGAAAGTAGGGAGCGATTGAGGAAGGACCCCCAGGATTGAAGCCAGAGCTTGGCACTCACGCATGCGCACACGTGAACATGAGCCCACGCATGAGGAACGAAAGAAAGGTCTGCGGCTGCGGCTCCACAGACGCTGGCCTCTCGGGTATACGGCTCCCGGAGGATCAAGGGCCACCCCGAGTAACCCCGCAGGCCCCCAGAGGCCGGGTGAGGAGGACTGTGGGGTTGAAATGGAGTCCTAAGTCCACCAGCCCCGGGGCCGCTGCCAATGGCTTCTTCAGAGCAGTGTGCTCGGGATAGCGGTGAGGGATCGCTGAGCAGTGTGCCGTCACAGACATGCTGCCCGCGGGACAGCACACCAAGGTCCCTCAGCCAGAGCCTCTCCGAGCCTCCTTGACTGTCCCTTGGGGTCACAGGTGTGTCGCTCAGCAGAAGCCTGGAAGGTTCTGGGCGCTGGGCATCGGGTCTGGAGTTCCACCCAGGACAGTGGCAGAGTGGCGGGCTAGATACATTCTTCCCCTCCCGGCCTCCGCTCTGAGGTACCCGATGCTGGGAGGACCATCCTGGGACACCCCTCCCTCCCTGCTCCCATGATCCATCTGACCTTCCTGGGAAGGGAACGCAGGCCTGGCCTCTGCGAGGCGACCTGCCTGGGTCTCTGGTGGCAGTGTCTAAGCTGGCCGCCACGCTGTCTACCGCCAGTGTCTGCCGCTGCCTCCATAGACTGGCGCGTTGGAGCCTGAGAGCATCCACAGGCAATAGGCCACATCAAAGGTGACAAGGCAGCCAGCGCGTCTGTGCCAACCACTTCTGCAGATCTGGAGTGAGGCTGTCACCAGCTCAACAGGAAATCCCTTCCAGGGTCTGTCCACAGCACCCCACAAGGATAGTTTTTTTGTTGTTGTTTTGGAGCTTTTTTGTTTGGTTGGTTTTTTACACAGAGTTACTCTGTGTAGCCCTGGCTGTCCTAGACTCACTTTGTAGACCAGGCTGTCCTCAAACTCAGAGATCCAACAGCCTCTGCCTCTCGAGTGCTGGGATTCACGCGTGCACCACCAGGCCCAGCAGGATAGTCTTACATCCCACAGACTGCACCTTGCTTTATTGGCTTCCAGCCCTCTACATAGCCAAGGATGGCCTTGACCTTTTGGGTCAAGTGAGGCCGGCTTTCCCTCCCATCCCAACAACTCCGTGTCCCAGCTGGCGCTCTCTGAACTGTCCTCTCCAGCCTCAGGTTGACAGTGCTCTGTCAGCATCAGGACCTGCTTGTCCCAAGCAGGGTCCGGGTCCTTCTGCGCCCCACACCCACACTCAGGCAGGCACGGCAGAGAGCAGGCTGGTGTCCCCAAGAGCTATGGCTGCTTAGCCGTGGCTGCCATCCATCTCTCCACCCTGGGAAAGCCGAGGCAGGAGGACTGCTGCAAGTGTGAGGCCAACCAGATATCCTGTCTCACAAAAGAGGTGAATCCGAAATAGTGTAAAAGGAACACAATCCATTTGCTAGCACCTATGTGTTTGAACGCCCGCCTCTGCCATGTTGGCTGTGTCATGTGACGGGAAAGGCGGGCTTTGTGACTTAGTGAACAGCCAGGGCTCGGCTGCTGGGCAGCCCCACCCAGAGCCGGCTTTTGGGAGCTGCAGTTCTGTGGACTGCTGGGAAAGGAGTGGCCGCCTTCGTCCCCAAGAAATGGTTGCTGTCACTTGGTCCACAGTGCCGGGTGCTTTGGTCGGGTTGGGTTCCGTTTGAGATTGCTGTTCCTGACTTTGCAGTAGCCTGCAAACCAGGCTGGCCTCAGACTTGCAGCGATCCTCCTGCCACAGTTCCCCGGGGGCTGGGACGGCAGCCTGGCAGCCTGCAGTCACCGGCGGGGACCTCAGGGACTTAGCCTCCTGCTCACCCACCCTCCTCACTTTCAGTGCCAAGAAGCGAGAGGGTGAGCTGACGGTGGCCCAGGGCCGAGTGAAGGACCTGGAATCCCTGTTCCACCGGAGCGAGGCGGAGCTGACCGCGGCCCTCAGCGACAAGCGAGGCCTGGAGACTGATGTGGCGGAGCTCCGGGCGCAGCTGGCGAAGGTGGGTCTGGCGGCTGCCGGTGATGTGGGGAGGCGGAGGTGGCAGCTGCCACCTCAGCGGCCGCCACCTCAGCCTGCTGCCCTGTGTCTCCCAGGCAGAGGATGGGCACGCTGTGGCCAAGAAGCAGCTGGAGAAGGAGACGCTGATGCGCGTGGACCTGGAGAACCGCTGCCAGAGTCTGCAGGAGGAGCTGGGCTTCAGCAAGAGTGTGTTTGAGGAGGTGAGTGTGGGGTGGGCGGAGGCCGTGTCCAGCCCCAGGGACCCGCCCCTCCACTGGGACCCGGCCATCTTCCGGCGTCTGCAGCCCAGGGCTTGTGTGACATATCTGCTTCTGGCCCCCTGTGGCCTCTCACCAAGCACCTCTCTTTGTTTCTGTTTGTCTGTACATTTGTTCATTTCTCCTGGGGTGGGAGGAGAGCCCGTGGAGGAGCTGCTGAACTCGGGCACACAGACCTGGCAGCAGGTGCCTTTACCTGATAAGCCATCTTGCCAGCCCTGTGTCTTGCTTGGAATGACACTGGTCACTAGATTTCCAGGCCAGCTGAGTCACTGAGACTCACATAAAAAATGCCTAACTTAGGGGCTGGAGAGATGTCTGAGGTTAGGAGCACTGGCTGCTCTTCCAGAGGTCCCGAGTTCAATTCCCAGCCACCACATGGTGACTCACAACCATCTGTAGTGAGATCTGGCGCCCTCTTCTGGCGTGTAGGCAGAACACTGTATATTTAATAAATCTTGAAGGAAAAAAAAAATGTCTAATTTAGCTGGGTACAGTGGCTCAGGCCTTTAATGCCAGCCTGGGGGTGAGCAGAGGCACGTGAATCTCTGAGTTTGAAGTAGATGTCAGATGTCTACAGATCTACTGGACTACAAAGTGAGTTCCAGGACAGCCAGGGCTACACAGAGAAACCCCCTACAAACAAACAAACAAAAAACCCACTTAAATTAGGTCAGCAAGATGTCCCAGTGGGTAGAGGCAGGGTGCCAGTGCCTCAGAGATTTGCCACTGAGTTGTACCCCTGAAAGCGACATGGTAGGAGAAAACAGACTCGCACAGATTGTTCTCTGATGTCCATGGCCATGTTGTGATACCTGTGGTAACATCCCCCACAATACACACACGTCGAGTAAGTCAGAACCGTCCTTACTCAGCCTGCCTACTTAAGCCATCCCAGGTCTGGGGAGCAGGCCTTTGAGGCCCTCTATTCAGCCAACCTTGGGGTCTCCTCACTAACCCTCTAGTACCCTGGGGTGCTGGGCGTGGTGGGAGTGATTGCACCTAGATGCAGGTCTGACCCACAGGGTCCCAGAGAACCCAGCCTTCCCTTGGCCTATTGTGTCATCACAGTGCAGGGCAGTGTCCCCAGTTAGGCTGGCCCCTGCTGTGCGCACAGCTGAGGGAGAGCCTCAGAAGGGGACACTGTGCCCCGCGAAGCCACAGGCAGCTCTAGTCAGGGCCACCGACGGACGTGGCCCAGGAGACCAGGAGGCCATGCGAGCTTCAGCATAGAGTCCTGTGAGGGAAGCCAGGAGGCACTGCCCTCAGCAAGGAAGCCACACAGCCGCCTGTGGGAGAACTGGGTCCTGGGAAGGGACCTCAGGAGAGTCCTGTGTGAGAAGACATGAGGGAGTCGGAACGCCTGAGAGGCGCTGCAGAGGGGCCTGACAGGGAGGCCCCAGCAGACCACAGTCCTGCACAGGGACCCCTGAGGCAGGCCCAGCCCACAGAGGGACCCCAGAAGGAGCTCGGCACGAGACCTCTGAGGGTGTGCGTGAAGCGACCATGCCTGAGGGGGCTTGGGAAGACCCCCGTGGAGGATCCCGCAAAGGCAACCTCAAAAGGAGCCGTGGGGCCTCCCAGGACCTGGAGGAACCACCTTAGGGTCCCCGCAAGGGAGCAGGTGAGAGGGTGCAACCAGGAGCCTCCGCTCCGCAGCCACGCTGGGCAGCAGAAAGCGGAGTGCTCTGTCCTGACAGGCATGTGGCAGATGACCCCCACCTTCCCACTCACCGTCCTCCTCTCCTTCCCCACCGAGTCCCCTGTGGCCGCCTGCCCGTGGAACTCCCAGCACCCGAGTGTGCTGCTCGGCGCTTGCCTCTCCTCTCCTGTTGTACTGAGACAGCATCTCACTCTGAAGCCCTCCGCAGTCTGAAACTCTCATGTAGACCAGGTTGGCCTGGAACTCTTAGAGAGGCCCCTGCCTCAGCCTTCTGAATGCTGGGATTCAGGGTGAGCATTGCCACACAGCTTTTTTTTTTATTTTTTTTATTTTTTTATTTTTTTTATTTTTTTATTTTTTTTATTTTTTGTGAGACAGGGTCTCTGTGTAGCCCTGGCTGTCCTGGAACTCGCTCTGTAGACCAGGCTGGCCTCGAACTCACAGTGATCCCCCTGCTCTGCCTCCTGAGTTTTGGGATTAAAGGTGTACACCACCACCCAGCTCTTTATGTTTTTATTTTTACTTTATGTACATTGGTTTTTTTACCTTATGGTGTGAGGCTGTCGAATCCCCTGGAACAGGAGTGACAGTTGTGAGCTGCACGTGGTTGCTGGGACTTGAACCTGGGTCCTCTTGGAAGAACAGTCACTGCTCTTAACCGCCGAGCCATCTCTCCAGCCCTCTTTTTAAAAGTTTTTTTTAAGACGCTCCGGCTATGAGCCGGGGCTGGCCTTGAGGCTGCAGCATCTGCCTCCGCCCCCTGAGTGCTGAGACCGCCCTTCGTGTTCTCGCGAAGCACAGAGCTCCTTCAGGGTCCCTCCATGCTGTGGAGTGTGTAGGAGCCTTGCTCCTGTTCATGGCCGAATCAGTGTGCGCACGGCCCAGGCTGCTGTCCATCGTGGCGGCAACATCCACAGATTGATCACTGGTAAACAGCCAGGAAGCCACCTGGAGGTGCAGCTGACAAAGCTGCTCATCGGCCTGTCCCCTCTAGGAGGTGCGGGAGACCCGGCGGAGGCATGAGCGGCGCTTGGTGGAGGTGGACAGCAGCCGGCAGCAGGAATACGACTTCAAGATGGCGCAGGCCCTGGAGGACCTGCGCAGTCAGCATGACGAGCAAGTGCGGCTCTACCGGCTGGAGCTGGAGCAGACCTACCAGGCCAAGGTGAGTCCTGAGGGGAGGGAAGGTGCAGCCTGAGGGAGGGAAGGGCAGCCGTTTCCTTGCCGTCTGTGCTCACACCCCCATCTCCCCCAGCTGGACCATGCCAAGCTGAGCTCCGACCAGAACGACAAGGCAGCCAGTGCAGCGCGAGAGGAGCTCAAGGAAGCCCGCATGCGCGTGGAGTCCCTCAGCTACCAGCTCTCAGGCCTCCAAAAGCAGGTGAGGGGACCCAGCCCTCCCCCCAAGGGCCTCTGTCACTCCAGTCCTCCTCGGTCCCTCACGTCTGAGGCCACCCAAGCCACACTGTGACCCGGCCACCCCCTCCCCAGGCCAGTGCTGCAGAGGACCGCATCCGCGAGCTGGAGGAGGCCCTGGCTGGGGAACGGGACAAGTTCCGCAAGATGCTGGACGCCAAGGAGCAGGAGATGACGGAGGTACGCGATGCCATGCAGCAGCAGCTGGCCGAGTACCAGGAACTGCTGGACACCAAGCTGGCCCTGGACATGGAGATCAGCGCCTACCGCAAGCTGCTGGAGGGCGAGGAGGAGAGGTGGGTGGAGCCGGGGCAGGGCAGAGGGGACAGGTGGGTGGAGCCAGGGAGAGGGCGGGGTCAGGGAGAGGGGTTGGGCGGAGCTTCAAGAGAGGTTCGCGAGGTAAGGGCGGTCGGGATTCTGGCGGCATGACCATGTCTCCCTGGCCACACCCTCCCGCAGGCTCAAGCTGTCCCCCAGCCCGTCATCCCGGGTCACCATCTCTCGGGCCACCTCCAGCAGCAGCAGCAGCGGGGTTGGCATGTCTGCGGGGCGGGGCCGGGGCAAGCGCCGGCGCGTGGAGACTGAGGACACACTGGCCTCACACAGCAGCAGCTCCAGCATGAGCAGCGGCTCCCGCCTGGCACAACAGGCCGTGGCCACGGGGGTCGTGAGCATCGATGAGGTGGACCTGCAGGGCAGGTTCGTGCGGCTCAAGAACGCCTCGGACAAGGTGAGCGTGGGTCCGGGTGACCGGGGCCGGTGCTCCCTCACGGTGGCCCGGAGTCAAGAGCATGTCTGGGTTTCAGGACCAGTCTTTGGGGAACTGGAGGATCAAGAGACAGGTCCTGGATGGTGAGGACATCAGCTACAAGTTCACGCCCAAGTATGTCCTGAGGGCTGGCCAGACCGTCACGGTAGGTGCCAGGGAGTGTGGGCGCGGAATCTCCCAACGCCAGCTCCCCAGGTGGGAGGTGCTGGGTCAGCATATTCTGAGACCTGCCCAGGGGCCACTGAGCTGTGTGTGCAGCTGCCACGTCCCTCAGGGGACCCCGCCACCCAAGTGATGCCAGCCTGGCTCTCCAGCCCAGGGCTCAGGAGCCCTACGAACCTGCGTCTCTCCTCCTACATCCTGGGGCCATCCTGCTTGGACAGGCCCCCTGAGGTGACTGACACGGCCGGCTTGGGTCCTCAGGTGTGGGCAGCTGGCGCAGGGGTTGCCCACAGCCCTCCGTCCACCCTCGTGTGGAAGAGCCAGAGCAGCTGGGGCTCCGGGGAGAGCTTCCGCACTGTCCTGGTCAATGCGGATGGGGAGGTAGGTACCCAGACGGGGGACGGGGTCCTGGAGCCTGCCTCCCCTCACAGCACGGCCCTGTGACTGAGCTGGGGGTCGTGTGCAGGAGGTGGCCGTGCAGGCTGTGAAGCAGTCAGCGGCTCAGGGGAGCGAGAACGGGGAAGAGGAGGAGGAGGAGGAGGCGGAATTCGGCGAGGAGGACCTTTTCCACCAGCAGGTAAGCATGTGTGACGTCACACCGGTGGGGCTTTGGGTCCCACAGTCCTGCCTCACATGACAGCTCTACCAAGCACTGTGGCACCCAAACCTCCGCACCACACTCCTGACCCCCCAGCCAGGACACCCTCTCCTCAGCGCTTGGGATGGGGAAACAGTGACTCCGGCTCGCAGTCTGGGCTGGGACAAATGGAAGGGTCTGGAATAGGGGCTGTGGGCCCCATTGGGGAGCAGGCTGCCTGACTCTGTGCTCCCTCGTTCCTTTCAGGGGGATCCGAGGACCACCTCCAGGGGCTGCAGGCTGATGTGAAACCTGCCCATGGTCACCATGGTCCCCAGAACCCCTGAAATTATTTTTTTATAGTCCACTCTCTCACTGGTCCTTGGTACATCTGTCGATGACTGTTAAGCGGCCGTGAGAATGTGGGCGGGCTCTGCTGGGTTTCCTAGAGGTGGGTGTCCTTGGCCCACAGGCCTTGCCCTCCCCACCACCCCCATGCCATGCTCTGTCACTGTGTTGGTGTAGAGGTCTGGGCCGGGACCCTGCCTGGATCTGGAAGGGGACAGGAGCATGGCTGCTGGCTCAGGGTGGACCCTAGTGTGAAGCTGCAGTGATTCAATAGTTGAGTTTTCTTTGAAGCTTTTTAAATCAAATCAAATCCAGAATCAGGTTTAGATGAAGTCAAATCAAATCCAGAAGGAGGGCAGTGGGGATCACTAGCCTGTCAGGACTTGCTGGCCCTTCACAGGGCAGACCCTCCTCAGGTTGCTGGCACAAAGGGGTCATCGGAGACCACTGAGGCTCCAGCTTTGGGGCCTGAGCCTGAAGGGTCTGCAACAGCCCCCAGCCTCAGGGCATCTAGGGCCTTCTCTGGGCCCAGATTCTAGAATGTTCTAGTCGCTTCTAAAGCTGAGGACCAAGAAGGACACTCACAGCCGGGACGCCTCTTCCCAGTCTAAGATCATCAGTCTGGTAGACTGAAGGGGACAGACCACGCGCCTGTTGCTTTAAGGAGCCAAGGCTGCGGGTTCCCAGCCAGTGGCCGCTCACGGGAGTGTGGCCAGGCCAGGTGTACACACTGCATGCCCTGTGCCCCCCCTTGATGGCGTGACCTGGACGATTGCTTCCCTGCAACCCAGTTCCGCAAGCGCCAGGCGCCAGCCAGCCCCCACCTGTCACCTTTACCTTCCTGCCACAGACACACGGTATTTTTTTAACGAATATTTATTTTTTTACATCATCACGCAGCTCGGACACTGCTCGTGGGTGGGGGGGTTCAGGCCTGTAGCTGCCATGAATGGGGGTTACCTGTGACAGCTTCCTTTACTGAGCCATGTAGGAAGGGGGTGCTGTCTCCTTTCTAGCACAACTGCTGATAGCTCAGGCCCATTTCCCCCAAAGCGAGAGCCCTTGGCCACAGGACTCCGAGGCCACCGACCTCCAGAACCCACCAGCCACCTCCTGCTTCTAGTTACCTCTAGTTTTCCTTAAGTGACAGGTGTTGGGTTTCTGACAGTCGGCGTCGGCTGCGGTCACCAGGCAGGCTTGCTGCCTGGCCCAGAGGCGGGTGCCCTACAGCGCGAGCTGCACTGAGTCAGATGGCTCCCTGGTGTTTGAGTAGGAGGGGCTGGAGTAACCCCCACAGGGACCTCTCTCTGGCCCCTGCCAGGCAAGGTGGCGCTGCGGCTGGGGAGCAGCCTGCACCACGCGCATCGCTCAACTCCACAAGTTTTGTTTCTTTTCTACGATGCATGCCAAACGTGTGTTCTGCCTTTTCTTTTCCTCCTATGATTTGTAATATACATTTTACGACTGGAAACTTTTGTACACTCAAATAAACACTTTGATTTTAACCATTGTCTCGGAGTTCGTTCCGACAGCAGCGAGCACCTGCAAGAATTAAGCGGGGCAGCACCAGGGCCGAGAAGACCCCGGCCTGGCCCTTGCCAGGGCGTCAGAATACGATTTGCGCACGCGGGAAGTGCAAAGCCTTCTGGGACTTGTAGTTCGGTTTTCCGTTTCTCTGGAAAACCCCAAAGGACAGAGCCATGGGTTCAACCTAGGGACCGCACGCGCAGCCCTGTGGGAACCACGAGCGATCACGTGACACGGCGCGCGCGCATTTCTGGGAGATGTAGTGCGACCTGTCTCCATGGTGACTCGGGGTCACAGCCTCGCGTCGGAACGAGGACGCGCGCAGCCTTGTGGGAGCCGCCGCGGCCTCCGTTTCCCGTGGTGCCTCGGCTTCCGGTGCCTGCGGGTCGGCGCGCGCCGCCGCGGCCGGGTTGACTGGGTAGCCATGGACAGCGGCTTCGGCTCGGACTTCGGCGGCACGGGCGGCGGGAAGCTGGACCCGGGAGCCATCATGGAGCAGGTGAAAGTGCAGATCGCCGTGGCCAACGCGCAGGAGCTGCTGCAGGTACGGGGCGCGCCGGGGTTGGCGGCGGGGTCCCTCGGCCGGGCCCCCGCTGAGGCCTCGCCTGTGTCCACAGAGGATGACGGACAAGTGTTTCCGGAAGTGTATCGGGAAGCCGGGGGGCTCCTTGGATAACTCGGAGCAGGTGAGACTCCGGGAACTCGGGGGTGGTGAGGGGCGCGGGGTCGCGAGCTGCTAGGGCTGAGGGTTCTGCGCGTGCGCGGCCTGGAGCCGCAGCCTGGTGCGGCGCCCTGCGCGTGCGCGGGGGCCCCTTCCGCGCATGTGTGGCTGCCGCGTTAGTGGGCGATGGGACCCTAACTCAGTCGGGAGCCCTTTCCACGCTCCGCAGAAATGCATCGCCATGTGCATGGACCGCTACATGGACGCCTGGAACACCGTGTCCCGCGCCTACAACTCGCGCCTGCAGCGGGAACGAGCCAACATGTGACCGGGACCTGCGCCTCGGGACGCCGCGCCTGTGGTCGGACTGTTTTTCCTACCAGCGAGGGCAGCTCGTGCCCAGCGGCCCCGACGTCTGGCGGCATGGAGGGCTGGGGAGTCGGTGCCTTTCCCCTGGGCTGCTGGGCACAGCTCCGAGGACCAGTTTGAGCCAGGGGGTCTGCCCTATCCCGCCTGAGCTGTGAACTCCCGCGAACGGGCCAATAAATCGCTGCTGGGACAGAAAAGCTGCGTGTCGTGTCGCTGCCTCGGCTCTCCCCGAGAGTAGGCCGCAGCCTCTCAGGGCCTTTCCCCTTGGTGTCAGTGGGCTTCAAGCCCGAGAAGCGAAGGACGGGGCCTTGTGCGTGGTCTCAGGCGCTTGCCACCCTGTTGAAGACCAGCCGAGGACACGCAGCAAGGCGGCCTGCGGCTCGGTGCAGCCGCCAGCCTTAACTCTGAGTAAACCAAGTGGGTGCGTGCCTGTTCTCGGCACTTGGGGGTGGGGGTGGAGGCAGGAGGATCAGATTGTTACATGAGGCAGCACCGAGTGGGCAGGGCTGGAGGCTCGGGGCTGTCACACAGGTACTGAGCCGCCGCTACAAGAAGGGACTCCGTTTATTGGGACACACACACACACAGTCACAGCCAGTTCCCGTCGGACCCCCACGCCTCCCTGCCACCAGCTCCCTCCGTGGGGGGGGGGAGGGGGGCCAGCAGCTGTTTCTAGTCCGGGCGCCGGCCATCCTGGATGTTCTGGCCTATCCATCCCAGCACGGCAGCCACGCGCGTGTAGACGCCTGGGAAGTGGGGCCTGCCACAGCCGTAGCCCCAGCTGGTGACCCCAGTTAGCACCCACTGGCCAGACGGCTCCCTGCAGGCCAGGGGTCCCCCTGCGTCGCCCTGAAGGAGAGAGTGTGGTCAGGCCAGCAGCCCTTGGGACCAGGCGTGGCTCCCACAACTGAACCTCCGTTGGGCACCAGGAAGTACCCCAGCTGAGAGAGAGGCTGCCGAAGAGCCTCGCTATTGCTGTGAGGGAAATAGGTTGAGGACTGACGTGTTTTGTAGATTCCTCCAGCCGTGGCCCCAGGACCAGTGTATAGTGCGTGTGTGTGAGGCCAGGGCAGGTTGTTGGGTGGGCATCTTTATTGCTTTCCCCTCACACGGGGTCTCTGTGAACCTGGAAGGAGGCGGTGGCCTGTTTACCCAGGCGTGCACATAGCCTGTGACCCGGGAGGGATTGATGTGTCAATGGGGGATAATGGGCCAAGCTCTCCATTATCCCCCGTAATCCTGCCTGACCATCCAGGATCCTGGGGTTAGGAAACTGCCTATTGTCTCTGAACTGTGACGTCCTAGATTCAGAAGGTGAGCTCGGGGAGACTTGGGCAGGGTCAGTCGGAAGATGCTTGCCGCAAAAGCGTGAGGCCCAAGTTAAACCCGAGAACCCACGGAAAAGCCAGGTGTGAATGCGCCTGCTGCTAGCACTCAGGAGACAAACGGAATTCCTGGGACTCCCTGCCTCAAAAGAGGGTGCTGGGGTCAGGGCGTGGGGGTGCCCTCCTTTAAACCCTGCGCTCCAGGAAGCAGAGGCAGGCGGATCTCTGAGTACGAAGCAAGTCCAGAAAGCCAGGGCTACACAGAGAAACCCTGTCTCGGGAAAAAACAGAAAATGAGGTGCAGGGCTTCAGGCCTGCCTGGGTTACACAGCTAGGTCCAGGTTGGCCTGGACTACCGAGCGAGCCGGTCCCCGCCCGCTCACCGAGCAGCTGTCCACGCCGCCCTGCGGAAAGCCGGCGCACAGCATGCGGCTGCTGATCTGCACGGGGTAGAAGCGCCGACACGTCTGCTCGCTGAGGACCCGCACCGCCGCCTTCTGCAGCTGCCTCGCCATGGAGCCTGCGGGTCCGAAAAGTGGGCGTGGGTGGGGCACCCCCCCTCCCGGCGAGGCCCCCGGCGCGCGCGCGCGGGCCTACCTCCCTCGCGCAGCGAGCCCCAGCCGGTGATGACGCAGCGCGCGCCGTCGGGGGTCCGCGCGGGCCCGGGCAAACAGATGGGTCGCACCAGGCGGCTGCGGCGCACGGGCCCCGCCAGCTCCAGCAGAGCCACGTCGTAGTCCAGGGTGTAGAGGTTGTAGAAAGGGTGGCGGTAGATGCGCGCCACGCGCTCCAGCTGGCCCTCGGGGCCGCTCAGGAACGGGGTGCCCAGGAAGGCCGCCCACTGCATGGGGTCCCCATAGCTGCAGGGCACGCGTGCGCGTGGGCAGTGTCACCGCCCCCACGCCAGCCCGAGGCGCGGTCCGTCCCAGCGGAAGTGGGCGGCGCTGTCCCCCACCCAACTTAGGCGCTCCCGGCCCCACACACCCTCTGGAGACCCGAGACAAGGCTCTTGACCCCTCTAGGTCACCCACTGGAAATGGGGACGTGGGCACACGCGCCCTGGAGTCCACACCCGCCTCAGCATTCCCACGAGGGCTCCCGGGCTCAGCCTGCAGGGTGGAGCCCCTCCCCCCCCCCCAGGACCTTCAGACACAGCATGGGACCATCTCATCTTCCCCTTCACCTTGTGCCCCACGGGCGCACGGGCCTTGGGGAACCCTCCATGCCCAGCACCCGTCCAGGCAGGGACGGCGCCGTCTGTTCCTTGGCACTGGGGACTGGGGCCAAGCTGCAGGGGTGGGCTGGGGAAGGGCAGGCGGACGCGCGCGCGGGGCGGGACTCACATGTCGAAGCAGTGTGCTGCAGACAGAAGCCACCTCTCAGCCACCAGTACGGCCCCACAGCGGTGCTCCTTGCGCCGCAGCCACAGGCTCACTTGCCATGGCCACTCCCCACGCGAGGCCGCGCTGCCGCCCACGATCCGGGTCAGGGCCCCCGGGGGCGCCAGGCCGCAGTCTGGGGAGAGTGGGCGCGGTGAGTGTAGGGCAGGCCCTCCTACATACCCCAACACTGAGAGCCCCCCCCCCCCAGCTCTCCCCACACCCACAGGCTGGTTTCTCAATAAATCCAGCACAGACCGGTGGTCCCTGGCCAGAGTCCTGTGGGAGGGGCAGAGGGCGGCTCCTCCTTCCCCATCCATCAGGTGGGGTGTCCCTTCCTAGCCCAGCCTCAGCTAATGCAAAAGGAGCCCGGCAGAGAATGACTCCTGAGCCCACCCGCCTGTGCAGCTCCTTGCCTCCCTGAGCGGCGGGCACCAGGAGCTGGAGTCCCACCCTGGGGCTTCCCTGGGTCTCTGACTGCCCCCAGACCACCGCAGTTATCAGGGTCAAGGTCAGATTAAGCTGAAGGCCAGGCTGGGAGGCCGGTGCTCTCATTGCCTGGCCTGGACTCTCAGGTGTGGAGAGGTGGGCGCATCCCCGTCCCCAGGGCTCCTGAGCCTTCTGGTGAAGGCCCTGCTGTGATCCCAACAGCCCACTGCCTCCGCGTGTGGCCCTGACCCCGTCCTCACTGGCCCAGCATGAAGAACCTAGAGGTTACAGGAAAGGCAGGAGAAAGGTCTAGCCTGGGACCGTCTGGAACACACCTTGGGCCAGCATCCACACGGCGGGGAGTCCCTCACCAGCTCTGTCTGCTCATGCCTCCCACAGATGCCGGGCGGTGCTGAGACCAGGCCACACGAAGCCCAGACCAGATACTCCCTACCTCTGCTGACTGTCTACTTTCCTAGCTTTTGTAAAACTGTGGGGGTGTTAGCAGCACATCTGTGTACACCGCCAGAATAGCCGTAGCGCCAAAGCAGTTCCCCTGCCTGGCCTCGCAGGACCACGTGTGTGGCGCCCACCCAAGCCAGCAGAGGCTTAGCTGAGCGGCCCTGCCTCTCTCCGGCCCTGTTCTCTCGTCCTCCCTCTGGATCTTGCTCCTCTCTCTTCTCTTTCTTTATTTCATTTAAACATTCCTGAACATGAAGGCCAGAGCCTCGGCACTGGACCCCTGACCACACCCCCAGCTCCTTACTGGGGGATTCCGGGCGGGGCTCCATGCTGACCACGCCTTCATCCCTATAACTGCCGATTAGAGGCAGTCTCACTATGTCGGTCACTCTCGCCCTGCAAGCCCCTCGGAGCCCAGGCTGGCCTCAGGTTTGTGATGCTCCTGTCAAATAGCTGAGATGACAGGTGTTTGCCATAAACCCAGCATGCAGCCCTGGCGGTCTTGGGACTCTGTAGACCAGGCTGGCCTCGAACTCACAGAGATCCGCCTGCCTCTGCCTCCCGAATGCTGGGATTTGTATCCCACCAGTCACCGTTACCTAGGGCCCTGGATTTAGCAAGAGCCCTGGTGGGGGGAGGGGCCTCCTCCATTAATGCGATGCTGCCTCGTGTGAAGAGCTGGGGGTGCTCAGGACACAAGCCCGCACTGGATGAGGGGCAGGAGGGACTTCCGGGTTCCGGCCGTGGCCCCAGCGCCAGGCCTAGTGGGTGAACGCAGCAGCTCTGGCCACCGCAGCACCTCTGGCTGGTGGCCCTGCCGTGTTGCCACCCTCGGAGCCGCACTCCAGGCCCACAGAGCTCCAGCTAACCCTGCCCTGAGTCAGCAGGAGAGCGCACCAGCCTTGCCAGGCCCTGGACTCTGTCCCCAGTGCCAATAAAATGAACCGAGAAGTTGGGCGTGGTGGCACACCCCTTTAATCCTAGCATTGGGGAGGCAGAGGCAGGCGGATCTGAGTTCAGACAACAACACAAGGAAAACGGAGACGGAGAAGAGCAGCCTGGCCTGGCAGCTCAAGCTACCGCCTCAGGCCTCAAGAGGCAGAGACAGGAGTTCAAGGCCAGCCCTAGCTACAGAGGGGGTTCTAGGCCGGCATGGGCCATGATAAAGGAGAGCGAATTAAGCAAAGAAAGGGACAGGGGCTGCAGAGTGGCCATGGCCATGCCCACACCTCTGACCCCAGCGTTGGGGGACAGTAGGATGGCTGTGAGGGCGCAGGCACACAGGATGGGATGTGGGAGAGCGCCCCCCGCAGGCCGGGCAGGAGGCCACAGGACCCACCCTCATCGCACCGTCGCCCTACCTGGCAGCTGGGCATGCACGGTGGTGCCCGGGCCGTCCGGAGCTGGTGTGCGCGCCCTGGTGGAGGTACTCTGGGCGGACAGCGTGGTGTTGAGTGGTCTAGCTGTCACCCTGCTGGTGGCCCTGGGGGAGGCGGGTCTGCTGGTTGTGGCCTCTTGGAGGCTGAGGCCGGCAGCTGTGGTTTTGGGGGGCTGGCTGGGGACAAGCCTCGGGCTGGAGGTGTGGGGGCGGAGAGTGGAGCTGGGGCCCGAGGACATGGCCTTCAGGATCCAGTCTTTGAGACGTGTGATTCGAGCATAGACGCCAGGCTTCTTAGCCTGGGCACAGCCAATGCCCCAGCTCACGATGCCTGCCAGGTAAAAGACTCCAGGGGTCTCCTCACACGCCAGCGGGCCGCCAGAGTCACCCTGCAGGAGAAGAACACAACAGGCCTTTGTGGGACAACCGTCCAAGGAACAGAAAGGCTCCGTTTTTGGGGGACATCAGACTTCACATCCAGGCTTTGCTGTGTGATCTTAGGCAGATCCCTTGCCTTCTCTGAGCCTTCAACAAATTCCTCCTCCTCCTCCTCCTCTTCCTCCTCACCTAATTCTCTGCTAATCCTTCTTCTGTTTTGTTTTTTGAGACACAGCCTCTCTGCATAGCCCTGGCTGTCCTGGGACTCTCTCTGTAGACCAGGCTGGCCTTGAACTCAGAGATCTGCCTGCCCCTGCCTCTCGAGTGCTGGGATTAAAGGTGCACCACCACCACCACCCAGCCATCAGTCATTCTTGCTCTTCCCTTTTCCGTGCTGTGGATAGAGCCCAGGGCCACACACACACTAGGCAAGTGTCACCACTGAGTGCCTCTCACCGAGGGTTCGCCCCGTGACGCCCACCTGGCAGGAGTCCACTCTGCCCTCCAGGAAGCCGGCGCAGAGCATGCGGTCGGTGAGGGAGAAGTTGTAGAGGGCAGCACACATCTTCTGCTCCATGATGCCCACGGACGCCTTCTGCAGGATGTCGGGCTTGCTGGCTGCCGGGAGAGAGCACAGAATGGCCCTGCTGGCTCGTCATTCAGCAGGTCCCACGGGTGCTGTCCCTGACTGGACACAGCCGTCGAGCCCACAGCAAGCTTTGTTTTGTTTGGGACAGGGTCTCACTATGCGGCTCTGGGTGTCCCGGAACTCACGGAGATCCTCCTGCCTCAGCTCCCCAGTGCTGATTAAAG
Organism: Rhombomys opimus; assembly: GCA_010120015.1. Taxonomy (NCBI): domain Eukaryota; kingdom Metazoa; phylum Chordata; class Mammalia; order Rodentia; family Muridae; genus Rhombomys; species Rhombomys opimus. Next base: position 1,474,595 of record REGO01000330.1, on the reverse strand, counting down.
CTCACCGCCGGCAATCACAGGAATTTTTATTTCTCCTTGTGGGACTGGGGTGGAACCCAGGGCCTCTACATGCTAGACTAGCACTCAACACAGCCCAGCTCTTGGTGTTTTAGGGTCTCACTATGTAACCTAGGCTGGCCTTAAACTGATGATGTCTCTGCCTTCCGGGTGCTGGGAAGACAGGTGTAGGCCACGATGCCTATTTTGGGAAGCTTTTCCATAAGGGGCTAAAGCATAGGCTCTCAACCTGTGGATCATGACCCCCTGGGTTGCCTATCAGATAGCCCGCATATTTATATTACAATATAATAGCAGCAAAATGGCCTTTACGAGGAGGCAATGAAATGAGGAGCTGTGGTAAAGGAAGGTTGAGAACCACTAGATAATATATTCAGCCCTGTGAAAAAGTGAGTGGATGTGTCTGAGGCCCCATGGCCACAGAGCACTGTTTATACCAGTCAAGGGTATACATGCGGTCTCTGGCACGGCAAGAGACTAGTGGCTCAGGTCTGTGGGACGAAAGGCCAGTGGGCAGTCAGCACAGACTCTTTTGCAGCCGTGGACATCTGGTCAATGAGTGTGTGGATCTCGTGACAATAAAACTTTATTTTTACGCGCAAATGAGGGGCTAGGAGACACTGAGTGGCTCTTTGGATGTGGGGTGAGCACAGCGGAATGGCTGGGGGCCCAGGTGAGGAAAGCCAACCCCATGCCCCCCAGGCCAGGCCCAGGACCTGCTCACCATTTCCCTCTTGCGTGTTGCCCCAGCCGGAGATCATGCACCTCCGGCCCACGGGGAACTTATGGATGGGCAGCGGGAGGCAGACGGGCTGGATGTACTTGTTGAAGACCAGCGGCCGGGCCAGCTCCAGCAGGGCCACGTCAAAGTCCAGGATGCCGGGGTTGTAGCGGGGGTGCAGGACCACACTGCGCAGGCCCAGCTTCACGGGGCTCCCGCCGACACCCAGCAGCGACGCAGTGCCCAGGTGCGCCTGCACCTGCTCCGCCCTGGTGCTGCGGAGACAGGACCTCAGGCTTGCCGCCCGCCCCCTCCCAGCCACGCCCGCCCCCCGGGAAAAGGACCCCCCCTTGGAGAGCGCGTGCACCCCTGGGGCTTTGCCTCTGTCACTCCGACCGAGACCCTAGCGACTTTAGGAGAGTCCCAGGCCATGGCAGGAGAGACGCCCTGCTGTGAGCCCAGAGCGGATGGTTGTGGGCCTGCTGATCCGTCTATAAGCACTCAGTCAGCAATAAGCGCTTCCTGTCTACTGTCTTGCTTGGTTTGTTTTGGCTGTTGATTTTGAGACAGGCTGACAGGAAGGCACCACCACAGCAGCTAGGCTGGCGCTTGCTGGATGCGATGTGGAGCGGCTCTTGGGGCCCTTGGGAGGCCTTACTGGTTGAAACAGTGAGCGGCGGAGAGCAGCCAGCGGTCACCCACCACGGTGGCTCCGCAGAAGTGTCTGGATCCTTCCTTCAGGCTGGCCTGCCAGGGCACCTCCCCAGACAGGGCGCTGAGCCCCCCCACAATCCGGGTGGGCTTGTCCATTGCGGGCCTGGCGCCACACTCTGCCAGGGGAGAGGAAGAGGGAGGGTGAGGGGCCTCGTCTGCTCCAGGCTCACCCATTCTGGGCTCCGAGAAACTAGGATCCACCCGGGGTGACAGGGCTAGAGGAGCAGGAGCGAAACCCGAACTAGAAACGACTGCGATCCCCTGATCAGATTCACAGGACGCACAAAGTCGCATCTGTGGTGGCACATGCTTGTCATCCCAGCACTAATGAGGCAGGAGGATTGCTCTGACTTTGAAGTCAGCCTGGGGTATACAAGTTGCTGTCTGAGAAGGGAGGGAAGGAGAGGAGGAGGAGGAAGGGAAACAGGGAAAGGGCTTCAGGGCTGGCTGAGAGCCAGAAGCAAACCCAGGAGGGAAAAATCCCAGCCACAAAGTGAGCAAAACTCACAGTCCAGATGGGTGTGGCGGGGACCCTTGCTCTTGCACACCAGGCCCGGCCTCCCTCCTCCAGCACCAAAAATGACCCAGAAAACAAGCGAGGCAAGGCTGATGAAACACAGAGGCATTCAAGAGCAGAGAGGGTGCCTCGCAGGACCTCAGTGGTCGCTCCGGAGACTCGGTCTCCCTTCCGCCGGGGGCCCACGGCCTTGAAAGCCAACTTCTTGCCGATCCTGGGGGTCACCCTAACTCTATTGTCCTGTGCAGCTTCATTTTCCCACGTGCCAACATTATACTCTCAAAAAAACTTAAAAATGAAGCCAGGACTGGTAGCTTCAGCCCCTGGGAGGCTGAAGCAGGGGGATCTCTGTAAGTTCAAAGCTAACTTGGTCTACATAGCCTCATGCCAGCCAGGGCTATGTAGTGAGACCCTGTCTCAAAAAATTTTTAATTTAAATTAAAAAAAACAAAAAAAAAAAAAAACAAAAAAACAACAACTGTACTCCTGAAGAATGACCAGCCTGTACCGTACACTTGTGCTCATGGCAGACATCAGTAATCAATTGCCAATCCCCTCTTTCGAGTTTCACAGCAGGTATCAATAAGCAGCCACTAATTTCCCACCAAGTGTCAAGACAGATGCCAGTAAGTCACCTATCTATCTCTCATCAAGCATTTTCATAGCAGACACTAATAATCAATCACCGTTTTGTCACTGAGGAGTCAAGGCAGACATTGATAGACATCAGGGCAGAGGCATCAGCAACCAAACCTGATGAACTGAGTTTAGTTTCCTGGAACCCACGTGGTGGAAGGAGAGAACCAGTTCCTGCAAGTCCTCCTCCGACCTCCACGGGCCCTCCTCCTCCATCTCCCAGCACCCCACCGCCAAAACACAAACCGGCCAACCCACAAACAGAAAAACAAAGGAACAAAACCAAAGTGGTTCATGAGCTGCTGATCTCCCACAGCGTCAAACACGGACAGCCCTGGCGGAGCACGCCCGTCATCCCAGGAGCCTGAGGCCAGCCTGGTCTACGGTAAAGAGTTACAGGACCGCCCAGGGTACATAGAGACCCCGACTCCATACCATCCCCCCAACCTGTAGTCAACCTAATTCCTCAAGGTGTTCCCGGGACAGACACTGACGAGCGGTTGCTGCCACCACACTGGGTGCTTCAAGACTGGCGATCAAGTGCCCATTTTCAGGGAATTTCAGGACAGACATCAGTGGCCCGTTGCTGAGCGCTGGCCGAAGCCCCCAAGGATGGCTGAGACAGACAGGGGGGAGCAGCGAGCAAGCCCTTCCCTGCTGGGTGCTTCCAGTGCCCCACCAGGGAGGGGTGCTGGCCGCAGTACCTGGTGGCCTGGCAGTGCTGGGGTGCAGCGGGGCGGTGCTGGGGGCGCCGGTGGGTGTGGCGGAGGTGCCGGTGGGCCGGGGAGTGCTGGGGGGGAAGGGCGTCACCACGGCGGGGACCTCCGGCGCGTTGGCCGAGCCGGTCACCTCGGCGATCCAGTCCCGAAGCCGGGTGACGCGGGCGTAGACCCCCGGGCGGCGCGCCTCGGCGCAGCCGATGCCCCAGCTCACGATCCCAGCCAGGAAGAACCTCCCCGACGGCTCCTCGCAGACCAGCGGGCCCCCCGAGTCGCCCTGGGAAACAAGGCACCCCCTCAGCCTGGGGACAGCTGGGGGGTCAGGGACGGGGGGCACAGGCCTCCCAGACAGGGCAGGGACAGGGGGGCACGGCGGCAGGCCCCGCCAAGGACAGCCCCGCCAGCTCCTCGTCCACACCTCGCTGTCATGGCTGACTTATTGGGATACTTAGGTGGGGAATGTTAGTCTGCGCGTCTGTCTCTGCGCCACGGTTTGTGCCCACAGAGGTCAGAAGGCACAGGATCTTCTGAAACTCTTAACCGCCCGGCCATTTCTCCAGCCCCAGCAGAGGCCAGGGCTGTGAGTTCAAGGCCAGCCTGGTCCACAGAGCAAGTTCCAGGACACCCAGGGCTACACAGAGAAACCCTGGCTCAAACAAAACAAAACAAAACACAACAAAAACAAAAATAACAACAACAACAAAAAAGCCAACAAAACAAAATGAATAAAAAACACAGCGCAGCACAGCCGGGATGTCTGTCTGTCTGCCTGAGTCAGGCCCTCGTGAAGCCCTCTCTGGCCTCCCACTCCCCGTGCAGCTCAGGATGACGTGGAACTCCCGAGCCTCCCGCCCCCCGCTGGCGGCGCTGGGCTGAGCGAGGGGCCGAGGGGCCGCTCACCTGGCAGGAGTCCACCTTCCCGTCCAGGTAGCCAGCGCACACCATCCTGTCGGTGAGCGAGGGCCCGTACAGGCTGGCGCACAGGCTCTGGTCCAGCAGCTCCACCGTGGCCTTCTGCAGGACCTCCGGCTTCACCACTGCGCAGGCGGTGACAGGAGAGACGGGGCACTGAAGGCCGCGTGCTCTTCCGGTTTCCAGGCCGCAGGGGACCCCTGCTCCGCACCCCCAGACCCCGCCGACGGCGGCCTCGCTCTCAGCCCATCAGCTCAGCACCAAGCGAGCGGCACCCAGAGCGGCACCGCTACTTCTTGCTTGGGCTCATGGGTAGAGGCTTTTGCTGATTTTTTTTTTTTTTTTGAGACAAAATCTCTTGTAGCCCAGGCTGACCTTGAACTCACTTTAGAGCCAAGGATACCCTTGAACTTCTATCCTCCTGACACGGGTGTGCCACCTTTAGCTTTCCAGAATTTTCTTTTCTTTTTCTTTAGGAGAGATATGGAACCCACAGGCTCCCACAGGCTAAACCCTCCACTCCTGACCACGCCCCCGGCCCTCACTGGGGAATTCTGGGCAGAGGCTCCACCCTGACCACGCCCCCGGCCCTCACTGG